>WNHD01005202.1:0-10429 GCA_011057455.1 Ganaspis sp. Gsp50 | reverse complement strand
AAACGACCAACTATACACTTATTTACATATTAGGAAACAAATTTTTGAAAAATAATTGATTTTAAGTAATGAGAACAATAGCCCCTGGGAATCGCGTTCCTTAGTTCTTTACGGTTTTTTTTTTAAAATACTCAATAAAAAAGTTAGGTCACCGATTGTACTTCATCACAAATAAATTGTCTACATGTACCTGTTACATTTTTAAAGCCACTACAACAGTTGAGGAGATCCAATAAGATTTTGACGGAATTGATTAATTGACGACGCAAATTTTCCAACTCTATGGATTTTTTTCTGTTTTCTGACAAAGAATTTAATAAAAACTTTTATTACCATCTATTCACAAGATATCAAACTACATTTACACTAAGCGAGAACTTCCATCACTTTAATATAAAAGTGTTATTTATTAAAAAGTACATAGCCGTCGGAAAAATAGCCCCTGGGTGGGGAGTATAGCCCCGGCCGACGATAGTTTTAGTCATGTTTCTATCTATTTAAGCTCCCTTTTGAATCATTTACTTACATTATCAGTAGGTCCGGACTATAGTAGTAATTTATTATGAATATTATATTATTCAGTTCTATTCATTTTGAAAAAATATCAAAACAGAGGCAATTTAAAAGCCTTTCAAAAAACATTATCTTTTTTTTTGAGAAAAATTCAACCTAAACATAAAAAATGTCGTTTTGAGAAAAATGCATATGGGCAAATCTCTGGAACCATTAACTTTTCAGTTTGAAAAAGTAATAACTTTTTTTTTGGAGCACAATCTTGAACCTCTGCATATATAAACTTTAAGTCCTAAGCTTTTCAATTTTAGAAATGGACTGATGAAACGAACTTTCTTTAAAAAGTTATTAATTATTTAAAAATACAAAATATTTCTAACCTGTAACAATAAAGATATGCAACAGGTGGTTGCTTCTTTGGCTAAAAAAATTGAAAGGCATCATCTGAAGTATTATCAATAAACATTAAAACTTAACCTCGAGTTTGTAATGAATGACAGTTTCCACACAAAAATTGAATTTCATATATAAGAATAAGCAACTACAAATTGTTAAATAACAACCGTTAAAACATATTTAAGCACTTTTGAAACACTTTTGTTTGAATTTGAAGGAGTATCACCTATATTACGGTCGTTTTCAAATTTTGTACACACATGTTTTCAGTTATTTAAATTATAATAATGTGTATAAGACACAAAGCGCATTAGTTTAATATATCTTCAAATAATCTTAATAATTTAAACTTTGATTTTTGTCAAGACATTATGATGTGAAGTATGGTTAGGGATAAGTACACATTGTTAAAAAACACAAGTGAAAAGTGGTAACGCTCTAACTGTCGAAAGAGGAAAAAATATTTACACTGCTTAGATTTCCATGAAATTTTCAAACTATATTTTTCGAAATGTATAAAGTATACTGTCCCCTTAAAATCAATAGAGTAAGAAACGCAATCAGTAGAAACTTAAAAAGATTCAAAAAGAAATAAAATTAATCTGTAATTATGTGAGTTCACACTCCCACCATTTAACATAGTTTTACGTGCTTGCTGGCGGCAAGAACGCGTGGATACCCTTTTCTGTCGCTCCCTACCCTTTCTAGTTGTGCTGATTGGTGGTGGCCGTGAATTATATTCGACGGCCACTGTCGAATTCGGCAGTCTTCTAGGAACCCAGATTCGAGGAGCACCTCGGTCTTGGACCTAGACGCTCAGGTAGGCACTTACCTCTACAGGCGCACCTGTGAGGTAATGCCGGTCAGGAGTGAGGACGTGTGTGGGAGCTCACATCACGCCACTGCACTGACCAAGAGCGGCCTAGCCTGGCTAGGAAGACTAAGTGGGATACTCGCGGCAGGAGTAGAGGGGTCCCTCTCTCTTTCCACGAGTACTGGAACCGGAACCTTTTGGTGAAGGATCCCCTAGTCGCTCGTCGAAATAGTGGTGGGGCACCTCCCTATTTCGACGAGAGCTCTGGAACTACGAGTGCATGTGGGCGCTCCCGCTACACATCGAAGCGTGTTCTGGCCTAGGAAAACCCCACCTCCGCGCTAGAGATTCAGAAGGGGCACCTGATGAATCTCAACCCAGAGAAGTATGACAGCTCTCCCCTCGGAGGGGATTACTGCTTAGAGGGGTAGGGAGAGTGACGACGTTCCCTTAGGTTAGAATCTAAGACTTAAGCATAATTAATAATTAAAATTAAGAGGTAGCTAGGGACTGAAATTTATGTTCGTAATTACAAGTAGCAGTAGAACTAGCTAGATTTCATCCCCACGATCTACTTGTACGTTCTAGGCCTATCAGTCAGCTTCGTGTAGAAGCATTCTATCTAACATTGTAATTCTCTTATTTTTTAGAATATAATTTCATATTTTCTGGTCCATTAATTCCTGAGTTATCACTGACTTTATCTTTCCAGTCATTTTAAGTTAAATCTAAATAAAAATAAATCAGAAAAAATGTAAATCAGAAGACTTTAGATTTCCTTGGTTGAATTGATCAAATGATTCATTTCGAGTCAAATTAAATGTCAGCCAGATGGCTAAGATTTCTTTTGCTAGTCAAATAATATAAAATTTTTAGTCCGTAAGCATCTCGATGAAGCCTTGTAGAATCCGGCAAGCAAGTTCCGGAGCAACAAAATCGACAGAACATTAAAAATCTATACTATATAAATAAATTAAATTTATATTACTATTTTTTTGTTAAAATAATCCAACCTGAATTCCATGACGTAAACTGGATGCATGTAACTGTGATATTACTCCAAGGTGTAATAGATCTTCTGTTACCAATCTGTCTAAAACTCTTCCATCTACTTTTGCTATTTGAAAAGCCTCTTTGTGCTGAGGTAATCCAATATCGTCGAGCCATCGTAAAACTGCTGCATTATCCATCTATTAATAATATACATATATATATATATATATATACATATATGGGTTATTCTCTCAGAAAGAACAAATTGAAAGATAGTATTTAAAAAAAAATATTTAAAAACACAGGTATTTCTGGTTTTTTATTAAGAGGGCGACTTAAATAAACTTGTAAAATACGTTGTTACAATCTTTATAAACATTATTGTTTATAAAATGATTTTTTAAACAAAATAATTGTTTAATATTTCATCAATAATAAAATGATTAAATTAACTTGAAACTTGGTACTCATGGGTTTTGGGGGTCAATGATGACGAATCTAAAGGATTACTTTCCAAATTCAAAATATTGGAAGCAATATGGCGGACGAATTTCCAAAAGTTATTGGATTTTCTTGAAACCTGGTATTTGGGGGTTTTTGAGGTATTACTCGTGTGGATGTCGTGTTCAAAAATTTTTAAGAAAATTTTCTTTCTTTAAGCTATAGAATTATGAAAAATATTATCTCCTATTAACAAACTTCAAATTGTGTTGAACATTTTTATAATATCTATACTCTTTCTTTTTAAAATTCTTATGCAATAATGCATTATTTTTGACATCGTTACCATTTACTGTGTATTTGGTATAAATGGTTCAACTTGCATTTTCAATAACTTCGGAACGAAATAGTCGACTTTTTTAATTCCTATCATAAGTAATTGTTTCCTCAAAATGTACCGCTTATTAGTTGTTTATTAAAATTTGACGATTAGTTGCAAAATGAAACAATAAAATGTAAATTTACGGGTTTTTTACAAAATGCATGTAAATTATAAAACTTTGATTTACATTTTATAAACTTACAGACGGTCAAAGTGAATCAGATTGATCTTATTTTATAGATAAAAACATGTAGAATAATCAAGTAAAGTTTGAAAAATAATAATAATATTTGCAGGCTCTTTTTATTCTTTGTTGATTTATGGTCATTTTAAAAAACAATCAAATTTAAATGCGTGTTTTTCGAAAAGTTGATTTTGGTCACTAGGTCCCATTTCTCAGACCCGGTCACATATACTAGTGACTAAGATCGAGATTAAAAGAAATGTTAAAAACCTAGAATATGTTTTAAGCCATTAATTATTGAACATTGAACACATCAAAGAAGCCAACAAAAAAAGTTTATATCGCCTTTTCAATGCTTAATAATTTAGTCGGTGAAAAGTTTAATCTCAATAAAAAATAAAATAAAACTTTCTAAACAGATAATACAATCGATTTTATTAGATGTAACTGTTATTCAGGTCTTTCAAATTAAAATATTAAGAACTATTGTAAATACTAGTCCTTAAATGTCTAATCAGACAGTACATAAAGTATGTGATATAGAATTAATTAAAGATCTTACCTTTAAACAAACAAATGATTTTTATAATAATGTAGAAAACATAAAAGAATTATAAGACGAACTTACACTTGATAATAGAGAGGATCCATTCCCATTTAAAAATATTTACAAACTACCTTAAATCATATTGTATTAAAAGTTTGAAATTCTATTGCCTCAGCATTCTACATCTATCTATTTGCTTGTTTTGTTTCTTTCTCGTTAACTATTTATAAGTAATTTATCTGTTGATAATCTTAGCGCAAAATGAATTAGCTACTTGCAAATTTTTAATATAATAACCTTTAATAACACAGGCATAAAAAAAAGTATCGTGGCCGAGATACTACACTAGTCATTTTCGACGTATTTTTGCGCGCTGAATCTGAATCCGAGCTCAGAAATATCAAATTGACTCAATTGGCTTGGATGTGAGTGGATTTAATGAATGAAATGAAACCAGCGTATTATATTAGTAGCAAATGGAGCTTGTTCATTGATTCCTCGAAAAAAAGTTTGAAGGCCGTGTTGCTGCATAACACGAAGAAATATGCTTCAATCTCTGTTGCATATTCTGTCATTACTAAAGATGAACATGAAAAGTTGGGAGTAATATTAGAAAAAATTAAATATCCTGATCACAATAGGCAAATTTGTGGTGACCTTAAAATTATAACCATAATGCTGGGACAGCAATCTGGATTCACCAAAATGCCTTGCTTCTTGTGTGAGTGGGATAGCAGAGATCGGACAAACCATTACTTAAAGAACAACTGGTCTAAAAGACAATCACTTAAGCCTGGGGAAAAATGTCAAATTCAAGCACTTAGTAAAGTGCAGTTAGTTTTTTTTTATTTTTTTTATTTAAACTGATCAATGGCATCATTACTTGTCTGTCTTTATTAGCGTCTTTAAATTTAATGGTTTCTGCTATTCGAACCAGGCTTCTGCTCATGGTTACGCATCATAGGACCAATTATGGTCTTAATACTGTTTCTTCGAGATTGAGCAGAGAGGTAAATTGTTACTGTGGCAATTTGGATTTAAATGGTGTCTCTATCTATTGCTTTATTACTAGTTTGCGAAAGATGATTTTCATTTCGCCTAGTGCCTCTTAATGTCTAAACTTATCGCTAAATTTAGTTTCTTTTAGTTTTAATTATACTTATGTATTTAGTATCTTGCTACGAGAGGGCACTGCCCGTTTACACTTGTGAAAAAAGTGAAAATAAAGTGAATTTTACTACAAACAACAATGTAATGTATTATTTATAGATAAAAAATTTTATCGACTGAAATGATATCTAAAATAAACATAACTATTATAAATCAATGTATTACTTCATGAAACATAAATCGTTTTTGGATTTTTCAAAAAAAAAGTTGTTTTTTATACCAAGCAATGTTCGGCTATAAATACTGCCGCCTGTTTCTCCTTTTATAAGGTTGTAGACAAAAATATTGTTAACTTATGTATTTTCACTTGCCCACATATTGGTACGGATCGAGAATCTAGCTGGACAAAAGTCATAGCTCGTAATGTTTTGAATGAATTCTCACGTAACTTGGTACCTAGGTGTTTCTGAGGTCTCTGATGACGCATCTGAAGCCAGTTTTTATAAATTCAAAATGACGGATCCAATATCACGGACGAACTTTGTAAAGAAATAGCCCAATTTTATAAAAATTGGTTTTTATGATATTTTTATCTTACTTTTTACGAATTTAAAGTCAGATTTCAAAAATTCAAAATGGCGGTTCCAATATGACGGACTAAAAATTTAAAAATTGATTAATTTTTATAATACTTGGTATCTAGGAGTTTTTGAGGTTTCTGATTATGAATGCCCTATCAAAAATTCCGATATAGGAAACTATATCGGAAACTATAATGGAAACGGTATGGGTATTTAAGACAGGAAACTATTTAGTTTCCTATATTGTTTCCCATCAGGTTCTTTTTTGAAATATTTAATTGAAGTATTGGGTGCAACAGGGGCGTTAAGCGGATAACGCCCTTTTTGATATTATTAAGCCATTATGATTATAATATTCTCTAGTTTATACTTATAAAAATTCCATTTAATCTAAGGCTTCTTCGTGATGCTAAGAATAAATACCTGGACGTATGACACACTATTTCGTTCTTTTAAATATTTGCTAAATAAATTTTCATTGAAAAACAAATGATGAACTACATTGTATAGCAGGTTATTTATACTCAAACAGAGATTAAAAAAATCAGAAACAACTAAATCATTTGATTTAAGTGATTCTGAAAGTACAGATGCAGCTGAAACTGTTCTTGCTACATTTGGACATATTATAATTAAAACAAATATATAGTTCTTTCAGCTAACAATGTCTGTTTTGTTATTTAAACAATAAAAAATAGTTCCAAAAAATCTTGATTTCTTTTAAATATTCAATATTTTTCATTTAAAACTGTTGCAATTTAGACCTGAGTTAAAGTTTAAAAACATGTTTTAAAATTTTAAATTCAGGAAATATAAAGAAAACTATTAAAAATTTAAAGTTATCTTAAGTTTCAATTCAAATTTTTTACTAACGCTTAAGCCATTAAGTGGTTGGGTGCAACAAGGGCGTATAAATCGGTTATGAAAACAATTATTCTTTAATAGTTTGCTATTACTTTTAATAAAGTTGACACTTAAATTTGATAGTTTAATACAGGACTAATTCAATAAAAAAAGTTCATATGATTTGCATTTACAGTTATTGAAATATTATAATGACAGAAATTAAAGGTAAAAGAAAGTGAGAAACTAACCTCTTTACACAAAAAATGGTTCTATCTTTTAAGATACTGAACCGATTTTAATAAATCAAAGACAAATGAAATCCAAAACAACTGTTTTAATGATGTAAAAAAGGATTTGAGTTAATTGTACTATGTTTGTTGATATTTAATCATTCTGTCGCTTAAAATGAACACGTATAACCAGGCGTGGCAACAAGCAGAAATACTGCAATACTGCAAATACACGCGCGTGCGTTTTCAGATTTCCTGTCATGTCAGCTGTTCGTCTTCTTATTGCTACACATTGTTTCCACGCGTCGTTTGTAGGCGATAGAATTATTCAGTATCAACAAACCTAGTACAATTTGCTCAAATCCTTTTTTACAGCATTAAAACACAGTTGTTTTGGATTGCTTTTGTCTTTCATTTATTAAAATTGGTTCAGTATCTTAAAAGATGGAACAATTTTTTGTGTAAAGAGGTTAGTTTTCAAAAATGTTGAAAAAAAGGACAATAACTCAATTTCTTGTCTCATCTTAATGAACATTTGTTAAAAAAATGGGTTATATATTGAAATAAACAAAAATAAAATAATTTGAATTTATATTCAAAGTTTTGATATATTGTAAAATTCATTATTAATAAATTAGTTTAAGTTTAACCTAACTTTCACTTTCTTTTACCTTAAATTCCTGTCATTTTTCTAACAAAATGATATTATAATTATCATTCCAATATATAATTATATATTTAAAAAAAACATGATGGGAAACTATATGGGAAACTATATAGGATACTATCCCAAATTCCCATATCGTTTCCCATTTCGGTTCACACATCGTTTCTCATAACGTTTTCCATGTCGCTTCCGATATAGTTTCCGTTATAGTTTCTTATATCGAAATTTTTAATAGGATGTGAAATCAGTTTTTATAAATTCAAAATGATGGATACAATATGGCAGACGAAATTTGTAAAAAATTGTTCAGTTTGATAAAAATGGGTTAATAGGATTTTTCGATCTTACTAAATACAAATTTGAAATCAGATTTCAAAAATTCAAAATGTCGATTCTAATATGGCGGACTTAATTTTTGAAAATTTAATAAATTTTATTATACTTGGTATGTGGAGGTTTTGGGGTCTCTGATTATAAATCTGGAAACATTTTTTTAGAAATTCAAAATGAAGGATCCAATATGGAGGATGAGTTTTTTAGAAAAATTGTTTATTTTTTGACATTATTTAATCTATCTAAATTAAGAAAAATATAGCAATTTCAATTATAACAGAAATCGAAAGGTCCGAATTATTATGAAAATCCATCTATTTTTCAATAATACATCTATCATGTTTAATACATTGTATTAGCCCTTTTTACATTTTGAAACCTGACTACAAATTAGAAAGATTTCAGATATCCTGAAAACCCATGGATAACCAGTTTTATAAACATTTAGGTTTTGTTAAGAATTGGCCGCCATATTGAAACCGCCATTTTAAAGTTTAAAAAATAAATTTTAATTCCTTAATAGAGACCCCGAATATCCCTAAATACTAAATTCATAAAAATTGATTTTTGAAAACTTGGACCGCCATATTGGATACTTCATTTTAATTTTTTTTAAATTTTTACCTCAGATTCATGTTCAGTGACTAAAAATTCCCCTAGATACTAAGTATCAAAACTTTTGAATCAGTAGATTAACCAAAACGATATTTACTTTCTAAACCGCATCACTTATTCAGAGATTTAAAATTAAATTTTAAGAAAATATGCGAAAAGCTGCACTCAAATATAGCATAATCGAACTGTTTAATCAATATTTTAGATGTAAAAAATAGTTTGATAACGACCCAGGACGACCTTTACAAGTTCTAGTATTTTGAAATATGTAAAATAAAACTGCAATTGTATAATGTAGTCCTATATATACACCAATCTTCGATGCAGTAAATATGCAGTAAAAATGTTAAAATTATTTTTAATACAGAGGGTTTGACTTCCAGTTTACCTTAAAAATTTTTATTATTTCATTACTTGTAACGTAGTTCCATCAATAGGGTAGGGTCCCAAACCGACCTCCCCATGTTTCTCTACTTGTGCTGACACCGAAACTGTAGTTGGCGGTATTTGAAAGCTTTCACAATACCAAAAATGTTGTAAAATGTGGTAACATGTTGCCAGTTTCAAATGTGGTACAGTTTCGGTGGTAGCACTAGTACAGAGAAACATGGGGAGGTCGGCTTGGGACCACCCTACCCTATTTAATTTATAACATGATGTTGAGTTCCTCTCTTTTACGAAAAATAAAGATTAGTGAACTACAAACTTTGACTTGTTTTAGAACATAAAATATTATTTTTAAAAGAAAAACTAACATTGCTTTCTTAAGACACAACAACTAAACATACAATTCAAATAGAATTTGTATTTTTTGAAGACACAAAAATTTTTACTTTTGTCCAGCTAGATTCTCCATTCGTACCACTGTGTTGCGGTATAATTTATATATGTATAGATATAATTATTATATGCAAAAATAAATATATGGGTCATTTAATTTAAATTGTCATATTCTGCCCCACAAAAGTTCAGATGGCAAGTTTTGATTCTTGTTTTAAAATGTTAAATAACTGAAATGCATTGTGGTCACCAAATTAAGGTCATGTATTTTGCATGACAGAATTTTTTCAGCAGAAATCATCAAATTTCGTAATTTTTTTTGCGAATTTTCGATAAAATCTTGATTAATTTGGTTATAAATAAGTATTATTTTAGTATTATAATAAGCATTAGTTTACAACTTTGTTAATAATAAGGTACCGTTTAAAAAAAGACCATTTTACAAATAGGCAAAATGCAGAAAAAGTGACTTAAAATAAAACATTAAATTTCTGTTTTCACCAAAAAAACGAGCATTTTGCTATCAATATATAAGGCTCCCAATACAAGAACCTGTCGGACGCTCGAGTAGGTTGAGAGTGATGGCCCCTGGAAAATTTTTGAAGCAAATTTTCAAAATCAAAAACTAATTATTATTTTAAGGTAGATTTCTTTAGAAACAAAAAGAACACTTTTTTCTCTTATGAACTTTTTTCTGCGGTGCATATTTTTAGTATTTTATTTTTATTTTTTACTATCCCTCTATGTATACCCTTTCGGGTTTTTTAACATATTAACCCCACAGTTCTGTTTCTATAAGTTCCCGTCCCTTCCCTTGCGTCCGTAGCCGATTTTAATTAGAATTACTCGTATTCACCTGGCCCTTTCTGACTAGAGTTAAGGAAAACTACGGAAAACGTTAACTGAGTAAAGCCGATTTATCGACAGTTGAGTCTTGGATGTATGATTTCGAAGTCTCGAAATATCACACAAACAAGTCCTCAACGTCAAATCTCCC
>WNHD01005201.1:0-10429 GCA_011057455.1 Ganaspis sp. Gsp50 | reverse complement strand
GACTGTAGACCTATTGAGAGTATATTCAATTTCATATATATATATATATATATATATATATATATAAAATATATATATTATATAATATTATATATATATATATATATATATATATATATATAAAATATAAAATAGGAAGAAATTGAAAGAAGAATTCAAGCGCTGATGAACAAAAGAGGACCAATTAAGGACGAATCTATTAAAAGAAAGTCAAATATGAAATACATAATGTAATAACAAAATTACACAAAAAAGTTCATTTAGAAATGAAAGAAGAAATCACAATCTCTTCTTAAGTTACAGATTATATAAATCACAGTATCTTGTTCTTTTTAGAAATAAATATTACATCATTTTTAGATAAAGGTACATTATACTATACATAAGATCATAAGATCATAAGATGTATATTATACCTACATCATAATAAACTATTATCATTAATAATAATTAAGAGATGAAAGAAAAGATTAAAAGGTAATCTGTTAATTCTTTTTTAACAAAAAAGGAAGTTTAATTACCGATAAATTATTTTGATGATAGAATGAAATGCATTCTGTGTTATGTAAATGGGTTTAATAGATTATTTATGAATGAAGCTATACCCGTCTGACTTAGATATGTCAAGCACCTAAAGTAATATGTGTACATATACCTACACATATGTATATAGTTCAAAGGAAGACAACAATCTTTACTTGCAATGAAAAACTATCCCTGTGCATCTTGCCAATAATAACAAAGAATATAGTTACATAATCAAGACAAATCAATGGATTTTAAATTTACTCTTACATAAAAGTTAACTATTCTCTAAGCTAATCTTCACACTTTATTACTCAAAGATTGAAGACAAATTTATTTCAAATTTTACTATTAGATTTACAGAGACTATTTACAGAGACTATTATCAGTGAATATTGTTCACTATTTCAAAATTCAATTCATTTGCTTGCAATTTCTTAAAATTTAAGTAAAGCTTAAGGGCATGGGATAGAAAATGACGTCAGTTGTCACGTGACCAATAACAAAAAATTTGGTTATTGGTGTGCAACCTACATGTGCTTTTTTATCACAATTTTTAAATCTATAAATTTGTGTCAAAAATTGAAAATAAATGAGTAATCAGGAATTTTCATTTTTCCTTAACGAACGTTATAAATCATGTTTTGCTTCTGAATACAGATCATTACTCTCAATCAGATTAATATTCTCAGTAATTGTATAATAACAGTGGTCAAAATGTTTTTCATGCGTAATCGAAAATAAACTGAAACATGTTTAATATGAATATCAAAGAACTCGAACGATATTGGCATACATAGGAGGATACACAGAGATTTTGATTCAGAATACAGACAATCAATGCTCTCTTCTTTAGAACACGACTCGGGAAATCGATTATACTTGCAAAATGACTACGGTTACCAAGTTCGATTATGTACGAGTGATTTATATTCACGTAAATGCACGTATCTTTGCCCTGCTATACAGCCCAATTATGGTCTTTCCAGAATTCAATTTAATCACGAATCACGATGTACATATCTTTATGATTGTGTGTAATATCAGGAAGTTTACTTTCTCGATATTTTGAGTATAAATAATATCTTTGCACGCATCGTTTTAACAAACAAACAAACACAAAATACAAGAAATTAGAAGTTCAACCAGTACTTGTACGGAAATATTTCAATTTATTATGACAAATTTTGTATTCTTAGAGAAGCCGAATTAATAATAAACAACTTTTATCCAGAAAAACTTAATCCTTGGAAAATTGATTTTAAACAAGCCATACAAGACTGCAAATTATTATTTAAGTTTGTATCTTTAAGGAAGTATCAAAGATCATAATGATAATCTAGGGATCTACCTTTATCTTTCTTTTTTCGGAAAATAATTTTTCAAAACTAATAATAAATCAAGTAATAAATAATAATATTCATGACGAACTGCAAAGTTTCATGATTTCCAAATTTTTAAAAAAATATGTCTTTTAGTTTAAGCGTATAAGTAGCTCCACAAAATAAGTCGATAAGTTTATCAACATTTAATTTATCGACTTATTTTTGTGAAACTACTTGCTCTTAAACTATAAAAGATATCGCTATGGAACTTCAAGAATCATGTCAAAAAATCTTGGAGCATGAGATGAATGTATTACCATATGTTTAATTTATTATTATTTTTGAAACTCAAATATACAAAGAAGATGAAGGTAGATTCCTAGATTATCATTGAAGATATTGGACATGACCTTAATGTCGTAATTTTTCTATTTAAAAATTGAATAGAAAATTGTTTTTGAAGAAAAATAGAATTGAATTGTTTTGTAAACAATTAACAAATGTCTAGGCAACGTGACGGAAACTTATATTCATCATAAAAAAACAGCTTTTCGCATTAAAATATTACCACAAACATGGAAAAACAAGGTATCGACATAAATTTAGATGCGAAAGGTATTGAAACTGCCTATAATCTAGGTACAATGTTTTTTTCGGTGCGTGATACAAATTTGATTTCATACTCGGGATCGCAACAATATAAATGTCATTTAAATTTTTTATAACAAATACTAAAAAAATAATGGCAAAATCATTGTATAATGTGCTATATCATACAAAAAAGTTATAAAGCATACGTTCAAAATAATTATTAATACTTTTTATTTTGCATAAAAAATGGTATCTTACTTTTAAATTACACAATTCGAAAGTGGATATATGTAGGTAAATTATTAATTTTTCAGTTGAACAGCAAAAGTTTTTCTGATGACATTTAATGTTCTTTTGGACATTTAAAATTAAATATCATAAAGAAACCCCATATGATCAACTTTATGTGTTTGAATTTTCAATATTTCAAACTAAGAAAACTTACTAATATATACACTGAAAAAAAGAAGTATTGTTTTCAGACCATTTTTGGCTGGAACCTTTTACATAAGTGTCATTTTGGACTGATTTTAAGACCAAAAAATGACTAAGTTTTGTTTTAAGCCACAAAATTAACTGATTGTGTAAACGTTTTAAGACTTTCTTTTTTCTGTGTACGCAATTGAGAAAACATTATTCTTAATCCAATTTCAGGAAATGTTTAATGAAATGAAGAAAATACATTTAATATTGAGGAAATGTGTCATTAGTAATTTGTAAAAAATACTGTTAAAAAACTAGGAAATAATAAAATTAATCTGATTATTTTATGATTCTATTTGAAAGAATGATAATAAAATTTTCGAGTGTAATTTGTATAAAGTCTATATTTTGTAATTATCTGAAAGTACTAGACAATATTTTATGTGCAGAGACACTATCAGTCTGGGAAAAGTACTTGAGATTTAGAGATTAAGAAAATACAGTTATTGACACAATAATCTTCAAAAAATAATTTTAATTTCTAACATGTCTGGCGGAAATTAAATATCAAGAATATTTGTCATAAAATTAAGATTTTATAAAATAGATACATTTGAATCAAGAAAGTTTTGTTATCGATTATTTTTATTCAAGCACAAAAACTGTTATTTTCTTTGAATCAAAGAATCATTTAAAAAATTTCCAAGCGTAGTTTTTCAAAACATGTTTGTAATAATAATAAGCATATTTTTCAGCGTTTTAACAAACTAATAAACTTAAACGACCTTCGATAGTTTCCTTCAAATGTAAATGAATAAGAAAATCAAATTTGCAAATGTTTTACATTAGAATTCTATTTTGCTTTAGGCTATTTTCATTCTTGTGTGATATAGTTGTCGAGTTATCGTAATAGTATTATTTTCTATTACTTTATAAAAGAGTAAAAAATTTATCCTTCAAATAACCTATTATTGAGTATTTAATTAAATTCAATTGTGCGAGAATTCCTTCCTAGTCTTTGAAGTTCATTTTAATTATATTGAGGCATTTACCGGATCTTTGAGTCTCACGTTCATCTAGCTCACGATTCAAAATCCATTTCCAACGCTACTCCGAAATATAAAAATTTTACATCAATAGGTTTTGACCCAAAATAATAATATACTTAATAAATAAAAAATAAATGTGACGCGCTCTGAAGAAAGGGACCTTAAAAGAAAAAAATTCTAGGTTATGTTTGATGATACTTTAATGGAATTAAATCTTCATTTTTACTTTTCATCAATCGAAAACAGTCTTTCTTGACTGTGTATAAACAAATTGTTAAAAAGAATGTTAATTCTTGAATGAATTCTTTTTAATAAAACATAAACAAATTGTTAAAAAGATAATTCATTCAAGAATTAACATTCTTTTTAACAATTTGTTTATACACAGTCAAGAAAGACTGTTTTCGATTGCAGATAATTAAAAAGGAAGATTTAATATCAAGTTTAAACTATCATGAAACATAACCTACATTTTTTTCATCTGAGGTCCCTTTCCTGCGAGCGCATCACATTTTTTTATACCAGAAAAACATTGTTTTAAATCAAACATAAATATTTAAGTCAAGAAAAGTGTATCATTAAGGGCAGGTGATGGAAAATGATGTAGGTGGTCACGTGACCTATAAGGCGAATTTTTTCCGCCGTTTTACTCTTAAAATAATAATCATATCGTTATGAAATTTGGTATACATTCATAAAATGTCATCAGAATGGTCTGTCTGGTATGAATTTATTAATAATTTTGTTCGAAAGTTATTTTATAAAATTCTGAAAAATCAAGTGTAAAACGTAATTTTATAAAATAACTTTCGAACAAAATTATTAATAAATTCATACCAGACCATTCTAATGATATTTTATGAATGTATACCAAATTTCATAAGGATATGATTATTATTTTAAGAGTAAATCAGCGGAAAAAATTTGCCTTATAGGTCACGTGACCACCTACGTCATTTTCCATCACATGCCCTTAATTCTATATTTATTCTTGATACTATTTTTAAATGTTTTTTTAATGTGCATACAAAACTATGAATATTTATATTTGTTATATTTGTGAAATTTACTGTTATATTTGTGAAAATATAACAGGATCGTTCTATAGAAATTTTAGAGAAAAATGGGCATCAAGAATTTCGCAAAAACAAGTGCATAACTAATATGTACCTAGTAACCCACCAATTCATCGGAGTAAATTTTTACTGTTCGTAAAGTTTCTCCACTCAAAGTGGAGTTCTAATATTTTATACTGTTTATTGATGCCTTAATTAACAAATTTTCTTTGAAAATCCTCTGCCTCATTTTCTTAAATTTTTTACTTGAGTAACTTTGTGCACGTTTCAGGAATAGTTATGGAACAATTGCCAAAGAAAAAAGAAAAAATACGCAGATTAAGACGATTATTAAAAGTGTAATTATGTAACTTTTCTAGTTATCGCGAAATACTAGAATCAATTAAATACAAGGACGCAAATTGTTCAAATTATTTAAAGAATGGCATAAAATTCGAATATTAGAAAACTCTGCAATAATTGTTGTGCAATATTTCTTCATAAATCTCATTAATTGATCACTTTGGTACTTGTTTTGTTATTTGTTTTGTTAAGTAATTAGTTATTCATTTTGTTAAATAATTAGTTATTTATTTTGTTAAATAATTAGTTATTTATTTTGTTAAATAATTAGTTATTTATTTTGTTAAGTAATTAGTTATTTACTTAGTATATATAATAATAATATATAATAAACGCGGAAAATCCACCTGAAATGCTAGAAGGTTCTTTCACGAGGAAAAGCTTATTAATAAAGATAAAAAGAAGGCGAACTCGACTGGTAATCAAATTCGAGACGCACAAGAGAAAAGAACAAATTGTAAAGAGATAAGTATAATTTGATATGAAGTAGAGGATTGTATAGATGCCTCTGTGAGCGAAAGTTGGAAGGAGGTGACCGGACCTTGCTTCCATTTTCTGTATACACAGTAAGCATGTGTAGTCATGCGATCAGTTGTAGTCGTAACTTCGACACCGTACTCCCGAGTGGATTATTTTCCCTGTCAATCACAATTACAAAAAACTAAATAACTGAAAATTCGGTATATTTTCGCGGCACATGATATGTAAATATTGACATTTCTGACTCGTTAACCTCTATCATTTTGTGCTAGGTGTCACGTGTTATTTGTATGATGTATATAGCCAGGTGTAGTAAATACAGAGTATACGTGTATTTGTGAGTGAATACAGTGACTTGGCTACACACATGTATCAAAGCAGAATGGATTATTTTGATAGCAACTGAATAAACTGCTAATGTTAAAGCACTTAATTTGCGGTGAGCATTAGAACCTGCACCTTTAGACGATGTTTTAAATTCTCGAATTATGGTCTTAAAATCCCGTTAATAAAGTTTACTAAACTATTTCAATAAAAATACCTTTCTGTCAATAGTGCGGTGATTTTGGAATTTGACGTTATTCGTTCATACTGTAAAATTTATAGTATTGTTTTTCAGTTAATGAAAATTCTTTAAAATTCACAGTATATGTTTTGAACCAATAAAATTAGTTTCCAATATCGTCGCACTTTTGGCAGCTAATCATGTTTTCTCATTGTAAAACATTTTTTAGTAAAAATAACTTAGGCGACTAGTAAAACCTTTCCATTAGACCAAGAACCAACTAACTTTTAAACCAGACAAACTAATAATCCTTATAGCTAAACAATTATTTGGACAATAGTGCCAAATTCTTGTGCACTTTATGTTTAAAATCTTAATAACTCAAAATACGAGTACATTCGATTTTGCATTAAAAGAAAAATTTAGTAGAAACTTAACTTATAGCCACTCTAAGAATTTAAATTAATGAAAATGCTTTTATTAATCTAATTTAGTTAAGATTTCAAAGAATTAAGTAGTTTTATTTAAAAGGATTTGTGATATTTATAATTGTAAATGTTTCTCTTTGTCAATCCTTTTATTACTTTTCAGATTATTATCGTTTTGTCATAAAGGTTTACCCTGTTTCGATCTATGATTGTTATTTAACAAAAAACATTCCAATTGAAATAATCATAACTTCCGAGAAAGCTGGAAAAACAGTGTTTATATTTGCAAACGAAAAATCATTTATGAATAGTAATTGCAATAGAATGCATTAAATGAGACAATATTATGTCAGAGAGATAAATTGATTATCAAACATTTCTTCGACAAAAAGCTTTCATTTGTAGTAGTTAAAAGTCAACAGCTGCTATAAAGGACTATAAAAAATTTTTTATCATGAATCATTGCAATCAGTTTTCTCATTGAAAAATAGCTTCAACAACAAATTAAATTCATCCCAATATAAACTTTATTCGTGCATTTTGTTAGAATTTTTTGCTTTTGAAGTTGTAATACAAAACTACTACAATGGATAAAGAAATATTAAATAGCTAAACCAGACATGTGGGGTCATTCAAAATAATTGAGGCGTTCACTGAGCAAAAGAACAGGTTTTATCATCTGCGAATTATGTATTTAGATAAAATAAAAGTTTAAAATAAATTTAATTTAACTATTTTTTTTATCAACTTTAGTTTAGTTTTTAGTCTAAAAACTTGAAGGCTAAATATCGCTAAAAAACTTTATGATAATATAGTTCTGGTTCAAGTTTGAGTAAAATATTCCTTCTGTATTAATAGAAAGTAGTTTTATGTGCAAAAATAAAAGTTTTTTGTTGTGAATATAAATTTTGTTGAAATGCTGAAAAATATTTTGCTTCTAAACAAATATAATGGCTACACTGTGCTACAAAAAAAAAAAATAAATAAATAAACTTCTTATCGGACCTAATGGAGGTTGTAGGTATTGAAAAACTGAAAAGAATGGTACATATTAAATCTTCGATACACCTTCAAAATCTTATTTTAAAACCAAAAAACCATTTTTACTTAGATTTGTACACTTATTACATTGCAACTATGTAATTTTTTGTCCGATTTAAACGTTTTTTCTTTCATTTTGATCCTAAAGAAATGCCCTTACAGAAATCTAAGAGATTTTTGGTTATCATTTAAGTTCGAAAAGATACAGACCAAAAACTTTCAAAGATTTTGATTTTTTTTTATTGAATTAATATTTATTGAATTTATTGAATAAAATATGATTATAAATTAAAAACGGAAGAAAACTGACAGACTCAAAAATACTACTTTACATTCAATTACAAAAATTATCGTAAATTAAGTAATTTTTAACGAATTTAATTCAATAAAGGGCCAGTTAAAGCTAAAATGAGTAAGCTTTAAATATACAATTGAGAAAAAAATATAATTTATATATAATAAGAGACACAAATTAGACTTAAAGTTGCAAATTCAATAGAAAAATCAAAATCTTTGAAAATTTTTGGTCCGTATCTTTTCGAATTCACATGATAACCAAAAATCTCTTAGATTTCTGTAAACGGCATTTTTTAGCTTCAAAATGAAAGAAAAAACATTTAAATCGGTCAAAAAATAACAAAGTTACAATGTAATACGTGTCCAAATCTACGTGAAAACCGTTTTTGGCTCTAAAATAAGATTTTGAAGGTGTATCGAAGATTTAATATTTACCATTATATAGCGAATTAGTTCAATATACCATTCTTTTTATTTTTTCAATACCTACAACCTCCACTAGGACCGACAACAAATTTTTTTCGTTGTCACACAGTGTTATTAGCAAAATACAATTAAAAAAGCGGTTTATTAAAAGTATATTACATTCTTTTAAATCAATTTGGGTAGAATGGCAAGAAAATGCTCATCTCTACATTCTTCAGTAGTATAGTGGTCAGTATCCCCGCCTGTCACGCGGGAGACCGGGGTTCGATTCCCCGCTGGAGAGATTTTTTTTATTTTTAAATTAATAATATAAATTATTATTAACGAGAAATCATAATTTATATTAAAATAATCTTTTAACAATAAAATCACGCTCCTATGAATTATTTACCAAATAGTGGGGGCTATTGAGTATCTATACTCTTTAAAAATTTCAACATACCGCATGTAATTTTACAACAAATGCTTTACACGACAAAATATATATCTTAAAGTTTAAACACAACTTTTAAACTGTTTTAATAAAAAAATTAAAACTTAGTACTAAAAAAATTCATTCACAGTCGATTAATTCATTAATCAACAGACTGTGAAAAATCTTATACCGAACAAGATTTCCTAATTTTTAGTCGGTAAACGATTTTTCATCATCGAATTAGTAGAAAATTCTAGTTATAGAACTATAATTCAGAAAATTGAGGGAGCTTATAACATTAATTGTTGTCTGTTTACAGCCGAGAAGTGCTCAGCAAGGGGAAGTAAGAAAATTTGAAACCAAGTGCAGTAAAAGAAGCAACAGATTGGAATCTCAAAACTTTCGTGCTACGGATCGCTTATCAAGACGGTAGAGTATATACCTTTTCCTAGCAAAGGACTTCCACTTGTCACAACACACAAAGTCGTGGAGTGCTTCATCATCGCCGGGCACAATGGCTTGGAAATTGTTTGAGGTTAGTCAGCTTCGACTTCGTAGCACGAATTCGACAATACACCTGCATTTTAGGCATTATTCTTTAAAAAAATAAAAAAGCAGCGAATGTAAATATGCTTTCGTAATTACCCTTTTACGGAACATTGTTTATTATTTCATTCTTCATTTATTCTATAAACTTTACATTATTCGGATTATAATGTAAGAAATTCTAATCATGTTTTACCCTACCGCTGTTAGTTTTCTGTTATTTTAGAATGGGTAAATATGAGGAAGAAATTTTGATGGGGGGAGATAAATCACATAAAGTTATTTTAGAACATTATATTGCTTCATAGAATTCGAAAAATTGTTGATCAGTTGGAGCAAAATTGTGTAGATTTAAATTTCTTAATAAGAAGATAAAACAAACTCTTCGATTGAATACTGTGCTCTTTAAGTTGAGAAGGGTTTGAAAAAGATGTGACCAAAAAGTGCCAGTGTAACACGCTTTGTACATATTTATAGGTCAAAAATCCGGTTTATATAAAATCCTAACTGATACATTTTTCAAACAATCCATAAAATACGATTTTTTCATCTTATCGTGTTAAGTTTAAAAATAAGAACAAATAAACTTAACGCGATAAGATGAAAAAATCGTATTTTATGGATTGTTTGAAAAATGGATCAGTTAGGATTCTATATAAACCGAATTTTTGGCCTATAAATTTGTACGAAACGTGTTTCACACTGGCGGTTTTTCGTCACATCTTTGTCAAACATATCTCATCATCAGAAGCACCACGCGAAGACAAATCCTTTATTCACATTTCGTTAACCATTCGTAGACATTTTCAATCTGTAATATCTAATGCTCTATATAGAGCATATAACATATATATATAACATATATATGGGACGTTCCACGTCAACCGGAACACCGCTCTGTCCAAAATTCATATGGATGGATTTTAATGAATCTTGGCTTAAAATGTTCGCTAAGGATCC
>WNHD01005200.1:0-22696 GCA_011057455.1 Ganaspis sp. Gsp50 | reverse complement strand
TAGTGGAAAAAAGGAAGGCATTAATGGCCGGAACTGTACAGTCGGGGACAATAATGCCTTCCAAAAGGTTACTAGACAAATTCCTACTCTGCGTGTCGCTTTCTATGTTTCTTTATTTCATGCCTTAATATTTCTCAAATAAGCATAGAATGAAACAACATAGAAGGCGACACGCAAAGTAGGAATTTGTCTAGTAACCTTTTGGAAGGCATTATTGTCCCCGACTGAACCACAGTAAATTAAAAAACGAAAATTTGCAATGAGCACGAAAATGCGATACCTAGCGGTCTTTATATAAAGTACAGAAAGAGATCTTTTCTTTATGTTGTAGAGCGCCTCTATCGGCCACAAGCTTCCGACATGGTTTCCCTTCTATTGAAATTTTATATTGTCTATGCTATAATTTTTATTCGAGATTTTTTGAAGTAAAGTGACTTCCTTCAACTCGAGATTTAATGCTAGGTTTTTTATAATAGGATAGACGAAAATAACAGGATTGAAACACGGATTTGGACTAAATACATGTGAATTTCGCTTACGTACATTTTGAAATGACATCATTTGTAAAAAAAAATGCTCTCATCTTTAAATTTATCTCAATCATTTAGAATTAACACTCCACTTTAATAATAATAAACATTCCGGACATCACATCAATTCGAAATTTACAAAAAATATCAAATGTCAATAATTTTAAGGTTATGTCTGATTTGCAATTGGCACTGAGTTCTCAAATCCACTACGCCTGTATTTCGAAATTTGTATTAAAAACTAATGTTTATAAGAACAAGCTTATTGCAAGAAATTAAGAGAGGGAACTTGAAAAATAGTAAACAAAACTTTCTGGCACGTGAAGAAAGGTTAGGACCGGAAAAGTTGATGGCCGTAAAAAGGGACTAGCATGTAAAATTCATTTTAGAAAATATGCGAATATGCTTTTCAGTGAATTATGTGTGTAATATGGTTCTACGCATTTATGGGTAGACATTGTGACGTTATTTCCGGCAGCATTATCGGCACTCCTTCCCAGTGATTTAGTGGCTCGACAGAGGACAGAGGGCAGAGGAGCGAAGCCCTGGCTTTCGATGGATCCATGTGGCCAACAACTACCAGTTAACTCTTTATCTTCTTTCGCGTCGCGCCAATTCGCTAATAATTTCACCAAGTGCAACGTGACAAATTTATCGTATTGTGATCACGACAATTTTTTATTTTTCCTCAACAATAATTTTGCATGGAAGAAAATAAAAAAGTGAATCCGGGAGACGATGAATAAACATTGTTTATTAAACAAAGTATTTTGTTATAAAAATTATTAGACAGTATGGTAAAGAATACTATGAGACAATTGAGTAGAGCGAACTTTAATAAGAAATAATTTTAAAAAATATATTTTTGGACCGAAATAAAATTCCATCTTTTTATTTATTTTATTAAACAAAATTCTGTAAATAATAAAACTAAAATACTTTATTAAATAATAAAACTATGAATAAAAAATACCACTGAGTTTTTTAGAGTTGAGAACTGAGTTCTAAATAAAAAAAAACAAGCTGATCCAGGGGAAGCAGATTTCTAACATAAAGACTCAAAAAAAAAGGACAATTAATATTATTAGTATATTTTAAATAATTCATTTTAGTCAATTTAATAAACTTGTATACTAATTTTAATACAATATATAACCTGAATAAATTGAATTTAATTGAATACATAAAAATACATTATAAAAAATCGCACTGCTATTACCGAGAATCGAACACCCGAACAGTAAGTTCTAACATGAAATGCTGACTCGCTAACCACGTTGATAAAATTCAATTACGTTTTGTTACGGACTTAAAAAATAAAGTAGCACTTTCCAACAAGATATTCATCATACAAAACGTGTAAAAAATAAAAAATAATTGTAAAAAATAAAAAAAGACACATAGAAAATAAATAATACGCGTATAAAATAAAAAAAATCAGCGTATAAGCGCGTATAAATAAAAAATAAAAAAATCAAGTAAGCTTTTTTAAATTATCTTTTTTAGATTCAAATGAGTAAATATCGAAATTAAATAATCAGTTTAAATACACTTTTACTCGGAAGATGAAATATCAATCCAAAATGTAAAAAACTGGAAATAACTTCCCCTTTAACCAATAAGCGAAAAAAACATCTAGGGTTTATTGATTTTGCCTAAGTTAATTAATTTAAAGAAGATTAAAGTCAATTATCGTATTCAAGATTAAAATCCGCAGTGAAGTGAAGGAAATAAATATTTGTCACTAGGCTAAGCAGGATAATTAACAACATGGGATTAAATCCCATCCTTTTTGTGGGATTTCTCATTCAGATAAGGGAAATCCTACTAAAATATTCGCATAGATATGCATTCAATTATATTAATCACATTAAAAGAGAAACACTAAAGATTTCATTTTTAGGCACTGTTCCAATGCGTATTCATTTCCCTGTATTTTCCTATCTGTTGGCAACACATCAATTATTAGTCGAAATATAAATGAAAAAAATATCATTGAGAGACTCTGAAAAACTCAATGGCCCTTTGCCAATATCTATTTTCAGATTCGTTTGAAAAATATATTTGTAGTTCAATTAGCTTTTTATTACTATTTAATTTGCATAACTCAACGTTAATTGAAAAACAAATTTTAAATCGTTTTTTACACTATATACGCACTTTCTTCATCGCACGTTTGTCAGTCAAGTATTTTTTCCTCAGTGCATATAATGGCGAAGAAAATAAACCGAATTTTTAATCTTATTGATTTATTTATAAAGTAATTTAAACTATAAAGTTATTTGAAACAAATCGAGTTAACAATTACTACAAATATTTGGTTGCAAAGACAGGATGACATAACCTATGAATAATATTCGTTAAATCTAGTTATTCGAAGATATGGGACAAGTAATTGTCCGCTCTTATTGTTTAATTAAGTTAAAACATCAAGTAACGTTATTTTAACATGTCAAAATTAAGATCCGTGTAAAAACACTTTGTTAAAATACAAATTAAAACAGCGTAAAATTTGCCTGACATGACGCAACGGTAGTTCAATGACAACTAAATATCGAAATATTGAAATGAGAAACACCTTCCGAATTAGGCGATTTACATTAATTTGTATTGAACATATACATTTGTAATGTAAAATTAAGAAAAAATTTGTTGGAACTGCGCTTATTGCTCAAACGTGCTCAACAAGCATGACAGTGTGGCAGAGGACAAAACGCAGCAGGAGACGACTATAATTCTTTGCGCACGCGCACTCTAGCGAGCGTTCCGTTAAAACCGCGCTTTTTGAAAAGCAGAAATATGTTAAAATTGATATGGATAAATTTGCATTCATTTGTAGCTTAAATTTCAGTTACCTATGCCTTATTTTCAATATAATAATAGTAATAATAATAATTATAATAATAATAAAAATAAAATAATAATGATAATAATAATAATAATAATGATAATAATAATAATAATAATAATAATACAAATAAAATAATAAAAATAAAAATAAAATAATAATGATAATAATAATAATAATAATAATACAAATAAAATAATAAAAATAAAAATAAAATAATAATGATAATAATAATAATAATAATAATAATAATAAATCATGCCAAGAAAATTAAAACATAATAATAATAACAATAATATAAAAAATAATAATATACTATTAAATGCAAAACATACGTGATTGAAATTTCATCTATATGTATACTTATGAATTGCTAAAACATTCGTTTAACCTTGAATGAAAATCTACAAAATTTCATTAAAATCTGCACTCTCATGATACCTTGATTAAATTACAAACCCTTTTTTAATTATTTCTTTTTATTTTTTTTATACATAACAATATTTGCTTATTGAACTATAGTATAGTCAAAAAGCAATAAAATCAACGAAGATTTTTTTCAGCGATAGGATAAATACAATAAATTACTGTAGTGAGAGAAGTTTACTGTTTGTAGAAATTTGTTTTCCTATTATGGAAATACAATAGATATAAAAAGTTCGGATGGGGGGGGGGGGATATAGGAAACTCGATTTAACGACCATCGAGATAAGCGTAATTTTTTTGAAGGATTTGTATGATCTGAGCATTTGAAAACTCTTGTTGGCGAGAACTTTTAAAATTCTATAGGAATAAAAAGAAAAATGGAACAGTTCGATCGTTCTGCTTTAGAGCGAAACGCGAAATTTATGCGTTCAATACCAACCGCAGCCCTTCTGCCATTTCCCAAAGCTGAATGAACAAAAAATATATCCGCTCCGACGTCTTTTAAAGTTATTGCTCAAAGTCAAGGAAGTTTCTACGGAGATGGAAATGAGTTCAATAAAATATGGCGATGGCCGGCTGACTCTCGGGCTGCCTCTTTTAGAGCGAGAGAGAGGAGAGAGAGAGAGAGAAGACTTTTCTAAAAAAATAAAAAAGGACACCACTAGAGCACTGACACTAGCGTGGCGTAAAACTGTTATCGCTGCTCTTCACTCTTCACTTCAAATGTAAGTCTCGTGAAATTACAGAGGCATGTTTTTTACATTTTCATATGTGAGCGAATGCAAACATTTTTCCATTTTATGTGGCACGGAAATTTTACAAGTGCACTTATTCTTTCATTTTATAAGGTAAATGCACCAGTGATCGTCGCTGCTTAGTTATCAACATTCACTGGAATGTTTACCAAAATATTTACACCCTTATGAAAATATATGACAGAAAGTTGATGACTAATATTTTTCAGCCACCTTTTTTTATAATCTTTTCGCAACGACAGAGAATGACAGGAAAAAATGACACGAAAATGACAGACGATTAACGGAAAATTAAAGAAAAATTGCCAGAAAAATGACGGAAAAAAGTATTTTCTTGTCATTTTTGCTTTAATGCCTTTATTTAACAAGTTGACAATAATCCGGAAATATTAAAGTGTTAGCAGACGATCTGACTTTTTGCATAAAATGAATTCGCCTTCTGAATTGCGAGAAATGTAAGGAGACTGCTCTACCTCGCGGCGCTGAGCTGAACTAAAATCCACTGAGCTTTCTTCTGCTAAGCGCGGGAATATTTGAAAATGTTAAAATAATATTTATAAGAATCAACAAACAATTAATAAATGTTGTTAAACAGATGACAAAAATAATCTTGGTTAGTTAATAAATTAATTCTTAGTGGATTTTCATACTTTTTTAAGAAACATTATTTTAACATTTTCAAATATTCCCGCGCTTGGCAGACAAAAGCTCTGAGGATTTTAGTTCAGCTGAGTGTCGCAAGGTAGAGCATTCATAATTCATTTCTCACAATTCAGCAGCCAAATTTATTTTATATAAAAAATCAGCTCGCCTACTGACACTTAAAGATATTTTCCAACCGTTATCTGCTGGCTAAATAAATAAATAATAGAAAAAATGATAGTATAATGACAAGAAAATTATATTTTCCGTCATTTTGTATTTTTATTTGTATGTTTTTTAAAAAAAGTGAAGGACTTACTTTTAAAAATTAATACTTGTACTTATTATTATTTATAAATCTTACAATATTTTATTTTATATGAAACACCACATGACCGTCTTTATAGAATTTGAGGTTATAAAGTAGTTTGTGGAAGAAAATCACCGTAAAAATTTTATTTTTGCTTTCTCATAGGGAAGCATTGTTTTGTTCTTTTGTGGATGATAAATTGTATACAATTTAATAGCCTGGTATTGTTTAAAATAATATGTACATGTTTTTGTGAAATAAATTATTGTTTATATGCCAAAGTGAATAAAATCTTATTACAAAACATCTTCAAAGAAAAAGATGAAGATTCCTAGATTATCACTCAGGATCTTGGACATAACCTTAAAGAGAAAAATTCTCATTTTAAAATTAATTATTTTTAATTTTTTTAAAAAATTTTTTTTTTAAGAAACTGAATAAATTTGAAGTACTTACAAAAAGTGTCTATGATGAATTTACAAATTTTTGATTATTTTTGTATTAACAAATGCAAGTGATAGTTACCTTAATTTTCTCATTTAAATGCATAGGGAAATTTTCAATTTTCGAAAAATCGAAGTTCTTCATGAAGTTTGAAAAAAGTTAACATTAAACTATTAGAATTTATAGAGCGAGGTGTAATTTGACCTTTATAAAACTTTTAAATTTGAACAATTTCAATCCTCAATGGTACTACCCCAAAGTCCCACCATTATTTAAGTTAGTACTAGACAGGGTCATGGAATATTTCTGGCAGCTGTGACTGAAATAACATTTTCTTCTAAAAGCTTAGTTTGGAAACTGGAATTTAATTGCAACACAAAAAATCAATTTATTAATCGTTTCTGCAATTTTATATTCTTAATAGTTATTTCCTTAATAAAATTAACATGCATTATAAAAATAATAAGTAGATTATAAGAAAAGAAAAAAAGCTTAAAAAGTTTGATGATTTTTGTTTCTATTTTTAAAATTTTTATTTTAAAATTTTTTTTAAAATTTCTTAAAAAAAGTATTATGAAGAATGATATTTCTTTATACTCTCTAAATCTAAATTAGTAATTTTTTATTAAAGAGAAAGTCATATACCGAATGAAATAGTAAATATTTTCAAATTGTCAATTTTCTTTAGTTTCTTCAAGAAAACTTTGATTTAACGAAAATTCGTTGCTAAATCTATTTTTTTCTAAAAATTGTACCCTCTTTCCGAACTTTAAGAAATCTATTTGAAATATATGTTTATATTTTTATTTGTCGGCAAACATTATTTTTTAGTTTGAGGTTATGTTAAATACCTTAAGAGAAAGAACTTTCCCACAATAACAGAATATTTTCCTGGTTTCAAAAATCAATTTCTTTGCCCTAGAGACTTAAAATCGCTAATACGTTATTAATGGAAAGCATTATTTTCCAGTTTGAGGTTATGTTCAACTGATACAATACCTTAAAAAAAATGTTTTCCAGAACAATCAAATATTTTGCTGATTTAAAAAATCAAATTTTCTGCACCAGAGACAATCATAAAATCGCTGATTCATTTTCAGTCAATATTTATCTATTTTAAAGCAAATATTTCGTTATCTCCCAAGTTTTGTTTTCTATTTTTTTTCACCGTGAAACTCTTTAGTTATTACTTACTTAAAATATACAGAAATGGAAATAATAGAATCTCCATAGGTTGTTTGTAAGTGGGTTTTTTTTTAAAAAAAAGAGCCAAGTCTAAAAGAAGATACACTAATGGAAAAAGTCACGGGAAGAAAAATATGCGATGGGGTTCGTTAGTGTTCCGGCGTTGATGTTCTTGAGGTGGGGTGTAGTCTAGCAGAGTATGTACGAACGAAAATAGCAATCACTATGACTGGCGTGACGGGGAATCACTTCTTCTCGTCGTTTTAAGTTTCAAAACCCCAAGAACAATTTTTGCTCTATATATATATTCCTTTTCCAAAAAAAAGAATCCAAATAGATAAGAAGTTTTTTCGTGACATCAACATTTTGCTTCCTCGTGTTATATAAAGAAAGTAATTCAGAAAAGAAATTCAAAAAGTATTTTGGAAAAATTTGCATCTTGGTTTTCAACAGAATGATGATAAAAATAATAATATTATGGTAAAAGAATTTATCACTCGGTAGTCAAATGCGTAAATAATAAAAATAATAATAACAATAATAATAATAGCAATAATAATAATAATAATAATAATAATAATAATAACAATAATGATAATAATAATAATAATAATAATTAATATAAGATGTCAATTTTGTCTTTTTTATGTAAAAATTTAAATTTCTGATAAGATCGCAATAGAAATTTTAGAATTGTGGTGTTTTTAATTCATGGTTTATTAAAAACCATGGAAAAATTCTTTTTCGTGAACTTTGGCTCTTTGATGAAGAGCCTTTTTAGACGTTAAATGACAATATATTCGATCTGTAACAATTTTTTAAAAATATGTCGAGAAGACATATGTCAATTCGTAGTCTGGTGAACATAACCTTTAAATTTTGTTCACCAAGTATAAGTATTAAAAAAAAACACAAAATAAATTATTTATTAAGTTAAAACATCAAGTAACGTTATTTTAACATGTCAAAATTAAAATCCGTGTAAAAACACTTTGTTAAATTACAAATTAAAACAGCGTAAAATTTGCCTGGCATGTCGCAACGGTAGTTCAATGACAACTAAATATCGAAATATTGAAACACCTTCCGAATTGGGCGATTTACATTAATTTGTACAGAACATACTTTTGTATAATGTAAAATTACAATAAAGAGAAAATTTGTAGGAACTGTGCTCATTGCTCAAACGTTCTCAATAAGCATAACAGTGTGGCAGACGACAAAACGCAGCAGGAGACGACTATAATTCTTTGCGCACGCGCACTCTAGCGAGCGTTCCGTTAAAACCACGCTTTTTGAAAAATCGAAATATGTAAGAATTGATATGGATAGATTTGCATTCATTTGTATCTTAAATTGCAGTTAAAAAAAAAATAAAAACATAATTGTAATAACACGGAGAAAAATAGCAATTGAAATTCACATAACACTTAAGTAAAATATACCTAACAACTTAATATATACACCTAACTACTTGAGTAAATAATGTATTGCTAAATATATTGCTTAACATTTTAGGTATATTTTACTTGAGAACTTAGGTAAAAATTACTTAAGTAAGGTTAGGTAGATTTTACTTAACTATTTTAGGTAAACTTTTCTTGTGATTTCTCTCAGTGAATATAAAATAATAAGAATAATAATAACACTAGTAATAATAAATTAAATAATTATAATGAGATGCAAATAATAAATAATATACATAATAATAAACAATAATTCAATAAAACACATTTTTCTGGAATAGCGAAATGTATTACTAGAATTATATATTTTACTGGAATAGTTAAATCTCGAGCTATTTAGTGAAACTATTTGCTGTTTCAGATAATGTATTTCTTGCGTGTAATGAAAATGAGAAAAAATAAGCATAAAACTCAGATAATAATAGATTCCAATGAGTAATAAAATTCCGTCAAAGTTTGATACATACTATTCTCAAAATGAAAAAATGAAAAATCATCAAAGAAAAGTATAATATGTAGGTCCAAGTACCTCTCAATATATATGTGACGCAATTTATGGGTGACCCCTTTAGTAAAATGAGAAATCTTTTCAAACGATTCGCTATGACATTTCAAGTTATTTTAAAGTCAGGAAATTTAAACGAATTGAGATATTTTGAATTTATGAAACTTAAACGTTCATTTGGACGTTGCTGAGCAAAGAGGTTTTACTAATTTAATGTTTATAGCTTTTTTTTCGTTTTTTGTTTATTTTGTGTTTGTGCTTATTTTCTCAAACTGCTCACAGTAGAATGCACGATAGACGGACATTCGAATAGATTGATTCGTTTTCTAATTGTAGAAATTTTTTCTTAAAGAAACTACGAATCAAAAATCAAAATTTTAAAAGTCACAACGATTGATGGCCAAAGATGGCAAAAATTAGACAAAAAAATGTTTATAAAAACACAGGTTTTTTAACCCTATGGTCTAAAAAGATCTTTAAAAATTCGTACATGCAAATCTTAGTATTCGTGAATGTCATAACTCCACCAAATTTCATTAAAATCGGTCAAAGGGTGATTTTTTCAACATTTTTGCTTCTAGTTCCAACCTGAAATTTATATTTATAATTTATTTATATATTTTATTTATATCTCTATATGTCGAAAGAAAAATTGCCTAGAAGTTACAGCCCTTAATATTAATTTCATGTACTTTTCCAAAACAAAAAGATTTTCCTATGAAATACACGTAAATCAGTTTCTTCCTATAACTCTCAATCAGCTCCATTTTATGCTATTACGTTAGTCTTGGTCTCACACGGCGAAAAATCGCTAATGAAATGAACCTAAAATTTAGGTAAAAATTACTTAAGTAGTTGAGTTAGAGTACTTCAGTAAAAATTACCTAAGTACTTAAGTAGAATTTGCTTATTAATTTAGGTGATGTTCACCTAATATGTTAGGTGAATTATACTTAACTATTCTTTTCAAACATATAAACGTTAGGCAAATATTGTGATGCTAAGTAGATTTTGCTTAACTAAATTAGGTAAATTCAACTTGCAGTTTTTCTCCGTGCAATTTAATTAGAATAAAACACTCTACGAAAGTGCCCTTTGAGACGAAAGTGTAACTCGCACTTGTAAGTTGTACAAATCACTGAAGATGATTTTCAACCAAATTCTCCTTTTTTTGCTGTTATCTCTGAAAAAATTAGTTTCATCAAAAAAATGTGAATGAAAAATTTGTTGAAAATTTAATTCCCTACAAAAAAAGTCCTGTCGACTAAATCGTTTAGATTAATAGTTTTGGAGATATTGGACTTTTATACGAGTAGTATAAAACGTTTGATTCGATTAGCCGCAAACGTTTTATACTACGCGTAAGTTAAAGTCCAATATTCTCAAGAAATATTAATCCAATCGATTTAGTTTATAGGACATTTTTTGTAGGAAATTGAATTACCAACAAATTTGTCATGTACATTTTTTTGATAAAACTAATTATTTCAGAGATAACGTCAAAAAAACGTGAATTTGTGTATACATTTGCTTCAAACTTGGATTTTAAGCTTCTCAGGTCGATTTTTGCAAAAATCCTCACCAGTACAATGCTGGCTTGGAGGCAGCAAAAATGCAAATTAGCGAGATATGCGGCAGTGAAATGAGCCTCTTGATGATTCAGAGTTTCCAAGAGTGGATCAAAGTTGCATAAAGAATGGCTGATAGAAGATTAGGAGTTGATCTTTTTTGGCTTTGTGGAGTGTGAGCGGCACGCGTTGCAGCCAAGTTATCACTCTGTGAGTCTGGACCAGGAATAGTTGCCGCACGATGGCAGCCGTGGGACGCACGCCTATTTTCGTCTAAAGACAAATTTGGCGCGAGACGACGCTATGAGGGAGCATAGCATGGCTCCCGCTAGTCAAGTGTAAGCTTACATGCTAAGCAAGGGAGTCGGGGGGTCAACTCACAAGGAGGCCAATGGGATGTGTGCGGCCATTTTTAGAGGGCTCGTTGAAGGAGCTCTACCCAGCTTCACTAGCACTCAGTTTCAAACGACTAACCGTGAAGGAGCTTAAAATCTCTGAATCTCCTTTCCGTCAGTCAGTTCGTCTGTTCGTCTGTCCGTCTGTCTGCTACTCAGACTCGCTCGGCACCCGCGGCCATCCACTTCATTTCTTCACTTTTCTTCGCTATTTTCTCATCAATACCAATTCTTCAGTTCAGTTTAGACAAGTTTGCTTCTCGGTTTCTACAATTTTTTATTTGGTTTTTTGTTCGTTTTGTTAAGTTTCCGTTAGTTACAATTTTTGGTTCGAGTTTCCCAACTTTGGTTTCCGTTGGTTACAATTTTCGGTTCGGGTTTGCTAAGTTTCGTTTCCGTTGGTTACAATTTTCGGTTCGAGTTTGCTAACTTTTGTTATCCTTGGTTACAATTTTCGGTTCGGTTTTGCCAACTTTGGCTTACCAAGTTTGGATTCTGTTATGTCCAATTTTTGGTTCAGTTGACTCAAGTTCGGTTTTCGTCTCCCAATTTTTTATTTAATTTGTAAGATCTACGATGTTTCAGTTTTTATGATCTTGAATGTTTGGTTCAGTTCTTAAGACCCGTAATTTTTGGTTCAGTTATTAAGAACATCGATGTTTGGTTCAGTTTTTATGATCTTCAATGTCTGGTTCAGTTTTCTAAGAACTTCGATGCTTGGATCAGTTTTTATGATCTTCAATGTTTGGTTCAGTTTTTAAGAACTTCGATGTTTGGTTCAATTTTTAAGATCTTTAATGTTTATGTTTGGTTCAATTTTTAAGATCTTTAATGTTTGGTTCAATTTTTAAGATCTTTAATGTTTGGTTCAATTTTTAAGATCTTTAATGTTTGGTTCAATTTTTAAGATCTTCAATTTTTAGTTCAGTTTTTAAGATCTTCAATCTTGGGATCAGTTAATTTGAGTATAATTTTCATTACATCCAATTTTCGCTTAGGTCAAGTATAATTTTTGTTATTCGTGATTTTTGTATCAATTTTTGTATCAACTTAAATTTTATTAAATTGAGATCATGTAAATAAGTTTTTGGTTATCTAAGTTTTGTTCTAGAGTCAAATTATTATGTGGTGATTTATTTTGGCACGAAATTAAAAGTTTCTTCAGTGTCCTTATAAAGTTTCTTTACAAAGAGCAGCTATCAGTTAAAAGAAGCTATCAGTTAAAAGAAGCTATCAGTTAAAAGAAGCTATCAGTTAAAAGAAGCTATCAGTTAAAAGAAGCTATCCGTTAAAATAAGCTATCTGTTAAAAGAAGCTTCTTAATAATACAACACTGAACAAAAGAAGTATTATTTTCAGCCCATTTTTGTCTGGAACCGTTTACATAAGTGTCAATTTGGACTGATTTTAAGACCAAAAACTGACTTAGTCTTGTTCTAAGCCATAAAATTAACTGATTGTGTAAGCGGTTTAAAACTTTCTGTGAACCATATTACAAATCATCAAGAGCTTAATTAGCTATCCAATATTTCAGTCACTGTAAATCTAATACATAAACACGATGTTTGAAATTCTTGTTCAAAATTACAAGTTTTATTAAAAACAAGTTGAGTTTTGTTTGATTTGATTACCTTCAATGTTACATATTATTTCAAAGTTTGTATCAGCCATATCAATTTCATTCATCTTTAACTTTCTGACAATTGTTTAAAGGTTGGAGCAAGTTATCCTTAGTTTATTTCAAGGTGAAACCTGATCCTGGATTAAGCTAAGTTAAATAAAGTTATCCTAACTTGAATAAAGTTATCCAAACTTGAATAAAGTTATCCTAACTTGAATAAAGTTATCCTAACTTGAATAAAGTTATCCTAATTTGAATAAAGTTTAAAAATTTAGGGAGAACCCTTAAAAGTTTGGACAGAACGCTTAAAGATTTAGGTAGAACACTTAAAAATTTCAACAGAAGACTTAAAAATTAAGGTAGAAAACTTACAAATTTTGTCAGAACACTTAAAAATTTGTACAGAACACTTAAAAATGTTGACAAAACACTTAAAAATTTGTACAGAACACTTAAAAATTTGTATAGAACTCTTAAAAATGTGTACAGAACTTTTAAAAATTTTGGCAGAAGATTTAAAAATTTAGGTAGAGAACTAAAAATTTGAACAGAACACTTACAAAATTTGGACAGATCCTTAAAAATTTAGGTAGAACACTGAAAAATTTTGACAGAAGACTTAAAAATCTAGACACAAGACTTAAAAATTTAGAGAAAACATAAAATCGACTACACATAGATCGTATCATATCACAACTTTGATTTGCATATGACCACAAGGTTATAAATAATTTGACACCATTCTTTGGTACAAGGTTTTCAAGATTTTCAGATAACATCATACAAAAATGGGTTTATTTTCGAAATTATTCAACGACTATGGAATCAAGGACTTGGATCATCTTCGTCAAGAAATGGAAGAAGAAAATTGATCAAGTTTTTGCGAATCTACAGCATCCGGAGCGCCGGGCGACTGTTCCGTGCTTCCTTACTTCCCATAGTGCATCAGACATATGGAATGTAAAGAAGTATGGAGCCGCGTTCAGGCTTATCAGCACATCAGTGTACAACTTCAACTCATCATTTTAGTGATTTTACGATTGGATCCATCAAACGAATGTCACAATCAAATAAGTTACAATGATTATTGTAAATTCATTTAGAACAGTGCGTGCAAGATCATTGGGACTGAAATACAAAATCTGGAACCATATTATAAAAGTTCGGATACTGTAAAACTTTCAGAACATCTAAAATTTTGGAATCATCTGAAATTTTGAAACCATCTGAAATTTTGGAACCGTCTGAAATTTTGGAACGATTTTAAAATTCGGGACAATCTACCAATCTGGAACCATCTTAAAAGTTCGGATACTGTAAAACCCTCAGTACCTGTAAAATTTTGGAACCATCTGCCATCTTGGAACCATTTTAAAATTTGTAACAATCTGAAAATTTGTAACCATCTACAATTTTGGACCCATTTGAAAATTCGGAACCATCTAAAATTTTGAAACGATTTTAAAAATTCGGGACAATCTACAAATTCGGAACCGCGTACAAGTTTGGGATCATCTAAAAATTCGGGACCATTTGTTAAGCTATCTCTTAAACTGGGTGCTGCCTATCCATCAAAAAGGATGATCTTTTGGTATAAAAAAGAAAACGTAAAAAGCCACTGATGAAAGAAAATCCATTTCTGCTTTAGAGAAAGTCGGATTTAGAGGCAAAAATGGTGTAAGGACAAATGAAAATTCAAAGGATTATTGGACATGCTTTACGTTGAATGATCAACAAGATTGGTATGTATATTTCGCCGAAGAGGATTATCAGTTTGATAGGCACATTCGCCAAAGAGGATTGGAAACCATATCCCGTTCAATAAACACAATTTTCGCTTCTGTTCTCGATACACGGAATTTCCTCAAATAATCAGATCGACCAATCCAACTTAATAGTAGTGTTCAACGAAATTTTATGATTTTAGATTTATGTTTGACGTAGATTTATTTATGACGTAGATTTGAAGATGTTGAATTTCTTTGGAAATTGTTAATTGAATAAAGGAAGGGGTAAAAGATGAAGGATTAGTTTGAAGATGGATAGGTAGGTTTATTTACTTATTTAGCAAAATAAACGGGCGTAAGTTCTTTAAAGATGAAGGATAGGTTTGAAGATGAAGGACAAGTTTAAAGATGAAGGATAGATTGAAAGATGAAGGAAAAAGTAAAGATGAAAGAAAGATTTAAAGGTAAAAGAAGTATTTGAAGATAAAAGAAATACTTAAAGATGAAAGAAGTATTTGAAGATAAAAGAAATACTTAAAGATGAAAGAAATATTTAAAGATGACAAAAATATTTAAAGATGAATGATAGGTTTAATAATGAAAGAAAAATTTAAGGATGAACTATAGGTTATGAACGATAGGTTTAAAGATGAACGACAGGTTTAAAGATGAAGGATGGATTTAAAGAAGAAGGATGGATTTAAAGATGAAGGATGGATATAAAGGTGAAGGATGGATTTAAAAAAGAATTGATTTATGAAGGATAGATATTTAAAGATAAAGGAGAGGTTTAAAGATGAAGAGTAGATTTAATGATGAATATATTTAAAGATGAAAGAGAAATTTTAAAGATGAGGAATAGATACAAAGAGAAAGAATAAATACATTAAAAAAATAATGATTCAATAATGAACAGACAATGTTTGTTAACAATAAATAATAATAAACAGGAGACGTTTAATAATAAACGAAAGATTGAACAATAAAGAACATATTTAAAATTGAGAATAAATTTAATAATCAAGTTTGAAGCATTGAAGCGAACGTTTAAAAGTGTTCTTAAAGTATTAAATGGAATGTTTTAAAATGCTTTTAAACTATTGAAGGGAAAATTAAAAAACGCTTTCAAACTGTTGAAGGGAATATTTAAAATTTTCTTTAAAATATTGACTTTGTTTCTGCTTTGGAAAAAGTGCTATGTAGTTGTGGTACAAAAGATGGTGTTTAAAGTGAAAGAAGATGGTGCTATGCTCTTATGGTACAAGAAGATGGTGCTATGCTTTTATAGTACAAGAAGATGGTGCTGTTCTTTTGTGCTACAAGAAGATGGTATAATTTTTTGTGTGGTCCAGGAAGGTAGTACTTTTGCTCCCGAGGAATAAAAAGTAATTCTTTGCACACGTGGCACAAATGTACAAAAACTGTTATAAATTGCTGATTTGTGCTATTTTACTGTATAGAGTCTATAGATTATAGAATAAATTTAAAAAAATCAATTTTTTTTTATCCTTTGACAATAAAATATAGTTATTGTGAATATTCAAATACACTGATAGATAATATGTACGATGATACGTCAACATATTATCTATTAATTTACATTAATGTAAATTAATGTTTTTTAAAAGAAGATACGTATAATGAAACAATGTGATTATATTTTTGTAACAACGAAGAGAGTTTTTGTGGTTCATATTGAAATTTCAAGTTAAATTAAAATTTGTTATTTTGTTATTTTAAATTTTGTTATTTTGTTATTTTAAATTTTGTTATTTTGTTATTTTAAATTTTGTTATTTTGTTATTTTAAATTTGGTTACTTTGTTATTTTAAATTTGGTTATTGTGTTATTTTAAATTTGGTATTTAATTAAATAACAAAATTTCAATTTCTCAAAAAATTTTCAGTATACGAATTTAAATACTTTGAAAAGAGAAATGTAATTAACATTTTATATACACTTGGTTTTGTAACACTGCTGTAATAATAAAAATACTTACTTTTAACTCAGAATGTTATAGAACCAAAGGAATATTATTGTTCAGTTGTTATTAAAGAAAATTATAAATGAAATGAATTTATTTCAACTGAATATTTCAATTGATTATTTCAATTGATTATTTCAATTGATTATTTCAATTTATTATTTCAATTGATTATTTCAATTGATTATTTCAATTGACTATTTCAATTGATTATTTCAATTGATTATTTCAATTGACTATTTCAATTGATTATTTCAATTGATTATTTCAATTTATAAAATATTTATTTCAATAAGCTTTATTATAAACTAATTAACATTGCTTATGAACTTTGTGTGGACATGTGAAAAAATTGTACCATGATGTTTTAAGATTACAATATTGTATCAAATTTGTGTAATGCAAATAACAGTAATAATGAAATGTTAAAAAAGATAAATAAAATAAATAATAAACTTCGTTTTGTAATATGATTTGTATTTTTGTAACGTGGACTGTTTTTATTTTTATAACATGCTCAATTTGTATTTTTGTAACATGAACCATTTGTATTTTTGTAACATGAACCATTTTTATTTTGTAACATGAACAAATTGTACTTTTGTGACATGGACAATATTTGTAATTTTCAGAAACACAAGAATAAGAAGTAAACATTTTTAAAAAGTAATAACACATGAAGCATTTTTGTAAAATTAAATATCAATTTGTTTTTTAATTTTTCAGAATGAATTCATGTAAAAGTAGAAGAAATGCAATTAAAGGATTTATGACAATCTCGCAGTGAAGAACATGATAAAGTTACAACAAACCAAAATTGTTACAAGCCAAAAATGTTCAACAAGCAAAATTTATTACAAGCCAAAATTGTTATAAGTAAAATTTGTTACGAGCAAAATTTGTTACAAACAAAATTTGTTTCAAGCAAAATTTGTTTCAAGCAAAATTTGTTACAAGCAAAATTTGTTACAAGCAAAATTTGTTAAAACAAACAAAATTTCTTACAAGTCAAAATTGTTACAAGCACAATTTGTTTACAATAAAAAAAAGTGACGATTTTCAAATAATTTTTTCAAATCAAAGTGAGTGTAACTAGATCAATTACACGTCGACTGAATTTAAGAAAAAATTTGGCTTGCTTTCAATTTCGAGCTATAAAATGGAATGATTTTTAGTAATTTTTTTTGTCGCATTAAGTTTAAGACATCTGTTTTACTGAGTTGGTTCTACATATTAACAATTCAATTTTCTTTGTGTAAAATCAATTAGTAGTAAGATCAATTACTGTCCGACAACTGACAGTAAAAGATTTTGTGTTAAAATAACACAAATTACATATCCCAAATGGTTCACAAAAATTTGTGTTGACCAAATACAAAGTTGCGTTAAAGAATAATAATATGAATATGTTAAATTAACACAGGAAAGTGTTACTCTTTCAGCACATTTAACCGCTTTTAACATATAGGGACACAAAATTTTTAACTGTGTATGTTAAGGGTATATATATATATATATCCGTATAACAAATATGTTGCGGATTATAGATACACAAATATTATAGTACACACATGAAGAAAAATATTTTATTGTTTCAAACTTTTACACATAATTTTAAATGGTTTTATTCAATTAAAAAATATTTATAATATGAAAGTAATTATAACTATATATAATTACAATTTAAAAATTTGTTAGTTTAAATCATAAATTTTCGATACAAATATAAATTGAAAACATAATTCAGACAACATGTTTAAATCTAGTATAATAAGTTTGTTACAAACAAAATATATTTTGAAACTTATTTATTTATTTATTTTATAATGATCAATTAAATTGAATATATATAAAGTGAAATACAAAAATAGATCGAAATCGAAAATTTGGAGGTAAAACAGAACTTCTTCTATGAGGAAGCAATATGTTAAAATTGAATTTAAATATTATTCAATAGAATATTGGTAATATTCAATATATTGATATATTGATCAATTCATTAGGGGCTGTTCATAAACTACGTCACGCTATTTTTCACATTTTTTCCCCCCCCCCCCCCCTCTGTCGTCACAAACTTCACATGTATTAGCGCCATTTTTTCTACAGATCATCACGGTCTGCAAATTCGACCCCCCGATATTAAACTTAATCGACCGTATAAGAAAGTGAAAATAAGTTTAAATCAAGCATATTATGTTTGAATTAAACAAATCGTTTTCTCAGCGCACATATATTATAATCACATATAACTAGCGCATATAATTAATCGTAATTTTCTAAAAGTTGCTCAGATTTTCGATTAATTTTCTTTTACTGAAAATTAAACTCTAGAATGATCCATATTATTGGATCACATACTTAACAGTTAAGAATATGCAAAAATATATCATTTTGCTTCCTCATAGGGAAGCATTGTTTATATTTGAATTGCTATTTTTACTAATAATTATTAATTACTGCTAATGGTAAACTCGATCTTCAAACTCGTTTTTTTTAAAAAAAAAACTAGGACATCCTTAACTTTGAACTTTTGCAACTACGCAAATTTTTTTACTTATAAAGTGATTCAAGTACTCTCAAAATGTTGTAAATTCAATTAAGAATTTAAATAGTTAATTCCCTTGTGCACCAAATTTGGCCCTTTTCATAACTTTGAATCGTTGCAACTTCGTCAATTTCGAATCTAGAGATTGAATCAAGAACACAAATTAATTATTATTAAAACACAAATCCCCAAAGTGCCAAATTTGCAACGATTCAAATTTGAATCGATTTCGTCAATTTTAAATCTAGAGATTGAATATCAAGAATTGAAATACAAAGTAGCAAATATCCTTTTCATAACTTTGAATTTCTACAATTTCGTCAAATTTTGAAATTCAAATTAATCCAAAACCTCTCTAAATATTCGAATCTTAATCAGGAAAACACTCTTGTACACAGAGATTAGTCGAATAGTGGGAAAGGAGGTACACATTTGTGGAGGAGTTTGATTTTGGGTGCGGATGAAGATTTATCGGTGCGACTTTTATTTGCTTGAAGAATGACAAGAGAGAAGAAGAGATGACGAGAAGCAGTTTACATTGCCATAAAAGAGAGAGTGTTCGGGTTGTTTTAGGGGATCGAATGTTGAAAGAGGATAAGGTGGAGGTTTGCAACCCTGGATGCTAGAAATAGCCATTGTAGGTATAGATAGATGTACACTTGCTTCCTATCTGCCATTGCCATTGCTGCAGATCGTCTCCCGGGACGAGGATCTGCCCCGCATAGAGAAAGCATATGGTATGCAAGTCGTTCTCCCACGTCGATCTTTCAAAAGGAGCACTGGAAGAGGCAAAGAGAAACCAGCAGAGACAGAGAAGGTGCAGAAGAGAGATGCACATATTCACTCTCGAAAACTGAATTAGTCAACTTTTTGACTAATTGAACAGCGCCGAATCGTTATTGAATGCATTAGTAATCGTTTTGACTAATTTTCAGTCAATGATGTCTAAAAAAATTAAAAAAGAAGCAGTAGAAAATTTATTATAATACTACAAATTCATTTAGTAATGCTACTAATTTTATTAGTCAATTTTACTGATTCAGATTTAGAGAGTTGGAAGAAGAGGTCCAAAAGAGAGAGAAGTATACGTTTGATAAAGAGAGAGAGAGAGAGAAGGGAGAAAAAGAAGCACAAGAGATTGAGAAAAGAGATAGAGAGAATAAAGAAAGCTAAAGAAAATCGAGAACAGAGAGAAAGAGAGAAAGAGATAGGAAGAGAGATAAAAGATATGAGATGGAGAAGAGAGAAAAAGATGGAGAAAAAAGGATGGAGAGGGTGGAAAAGAAAAAAGAGAGAAATATATTTAAAGAAGATAAAGAGAGAAAGAATATAAAGAAGATAAAGAAGATTTTATTTCAATTTTTTCAATTTTTTTAAAAGAAAATTCCATTTTTTTAATTATAACTTTATTAATCAATAAAATTATAGATAAAGAAAAAAACAGGTAGAAAAGAGAGAAAGTGCAAAGAAGATGGAGAGGATGGAAGAGAAAAGAGAGAGAGAAAGATATATAAAGAAGATAGAGAGATAGAGAAAAACAGATAAGAAAGAGAGAATGAGGGGAATGTAAAGAAGTTGGAGAGAGAGAGTGAGTGAGTGAGAGGGGGGAAGGGAGGGAGGGAGAAAGATATATAAAGAATATAAAGAGAGAAAGAAAGATATATGTATATATACAATATATATACACAATATATATATATATATACATATATATATATATATATATATATATATATATATATATATAAAGAAAGTAGACAAAAAAAGAGAGGTATATAAAAAAGATAAAGGGAAATAGAGAAAGAAGAAACAGATAAAAAAGAGAATGAGGAATATAAAGAGAATGGAGAGGGAGATAGAAAAAAAGAGAAAAGAAGATAGAAACTAGTGAAAAATTATGATAATTTTTATAAACATTTTGACTTTTTATTAATCGATTTATTTATAAATGTAGTAAATTTTTCGTTAAAATCAAAAAACCATTAAAACCATTAAAAAATGACAATTATAAACGTCATATAAATAGAGGAAATTTTTTGTTTTAAAAGAAGTAAAAAATTAAATTCTTGGCAAAATATGAACTCTACGTAAATCAAATGGTTCGTTTCTTAAAGCAGAATATTTTTTACAAAGGAACTGTCACTCAAAAATCTGTAATTGTGACGCGTCGCGAAGAAAGGTACCTTAGCATCAAACGAAATTAGGTTATGTTTGGTGGTAGTTTTAACCTGATTAAAGCTTTCTTTTTAATTATCTGAAATCGAAAACAATGTTTCTTGAATAGCTTTTTTGTATACTGTCGAAAGAAACTGTTTCTGTCGGCAGATAATTACAAAGTTTTAATCAAGTTAAAACTACCACCAAACATAACCTAATTTCGTTTGATGCTAAGGTACCTTTCTTCGCGACGCGTCACATATTAGTAATTATATTCAAACAATGGAATTCTAAATGCAAAAAATGGTATTTGACATGTAAAAAATAATAAAAAATTACCATTTAATCTATCAATTCTTGGAAAAATGTGGACAATCGATTTGTCTAGATGCAAGAAATATGTTTTCATCATTCATAGGGTGACCAGATCCTGCTTTTTTATGTCACTCACTCTCACGAAAACATTTGAGTGAATGAGACAAAAAAGTAGAATCTGGTCACCTTAATCATTCATTAATTTAAATTTTTATTAAGTATCAAATTTGCTGTAAAAACCGCATTTCTTTAAAGAAAAAATGTTCTTAAAAATTTTTGATTTAGTAGGTTTTTGGTTTCCTTTTTAAAAAAAAGCACTCAAAATTTGTTGATCATATCTAAAAATCCTTGTGTCAGTTTCTGGATTTTTATGTGTGTAATAACTACCAAATTTCATGAAAATCGGTCAAAGCATTCTCGAGATGGAGTTTACCGCGATTGAAATAGTAAATATTTACTAATTTTCAGTAAAAAAAACTACTAATTAATTATTAGAATATAACTATTTTTAGTAGAAAATTACTAATTAAATTAGTAGTTTTCTATTAATTAAAGTAGACAAAGTTCACTCTGTCAATTAAACCTATTAATGTAATTAGTAATTTTCTACTAAGAAAAAGTTATTTTCTACTAAGAAAAAATTATTTTCTACTAATCAATTAGTAGTTTTTTTTACTAAAAATTAGTAAATATTCACTACTTCAATCGGTAAACTACTTATCGCTTTTGAATTAGTAAATAATTACTAATTCCGCATTTAGAGAGTGGACATCCTTTTCAGATGAAAATTAGATGATTTAGACTACTTTTGGAAAATTGAATATCATCAAGATTGCAATGCTTCCTTTAGGGAAATTAAATTTCTTCTTTAAATTTAAATTTTTCCTTTAATTTCTTCCTTAAATTACGTAACGCTTAATGGGGGAGGGGCTGTCAGGCTCTTAGTTATATTCAGCAAAAAAATGGCGCTAATGTATTAAATATTTTGTTACATGGGGAGGGGGGTTTACATTGTTTTTTAAAAAGCGTTACGTAATTTAAGCATGGTGCCCTATGAGAAAGCAAAAAGTAGAAAATTATATTCATTTCATTAAAATTTTGCTTCCTTATACATGAATTTTTTACAAAAATCAACCTTTAACATTTTCTAATAATTCAAAAAGCATAATTTATATAAATTTAATTATAAAACTAATTTAAAATTTAAATTCCATAAATAATTGAAGAATTACAATTTATCGATAAATTTTAGTTGAGAAGAATACTTTATGTG
>WNHD01005199.1:0-10432 GCA_011057455.1 Ganaspis sp. Gsp50 | reverse complement strand
GAATTTTTACAATAAAAATTTTGATATCATATTCATTTAAAAGAGTGCAAATTTCTAGATAATTAACATAAGTTTCATTAATTTATTGCAAATAATTGTTCCGTTATTAATTTTTCCTGAAAATAGTGCTAACATTTGTTAATGCGAAAAAAAAATAATAAAAAACTTAAATTTTAAAAAAAGCTTAAAAGTGGTTTTTTGTTTTGATATGAACTACAAATTTTTATAAAAATCAAAAATCCAATAAAAATGTGCTGACACAGTTCAGCTGGATTGACCCTATTGGATATATTTCGATTAAATAAATATGTGCTTCTGTAATTAATGACTGTTGCAATCAGGTTGTAAAATTATTTCAAAAATCGCAATCCCCTGTGACAAATTTAATTTTTAATAAAAAGATGAGTATAAAAGCATGTAAAACATAAATAATACGAAAAATCTAATGTAAAATGAAAAATGAAAATGCTAATAACATAATTCTGAAAAAAGATTTATTTTGTAGGTATATATTTTATTTATATATATATTCATACAGGCTTTGTTTACCGTCATAAAATATTTTTGACGTTATTTTCAACTCTTGTGCAAAAAGTCTAAGGGTTAGATTATTTAACTTCAAAAGGGATTTTATACCATGAGAATACAAGCTATATTGTTATATAAAATGCATCAAAGGTTTTATGTATAAATTATTTATTACAAAAGCATTGCTACTGGAACAACAAATTATTAATTTTATTAATTTTCATATTACTTTTCTCACAAAGGCAAGTAAATCTTACAGAGTTATAAATTAAAAGAATAATTGTTTAAAATTTTCGTTTTCTTTAATATTGATCAATCATTGCTTGAAAATTTTCGTTTTCTTTAAAAAATCATTGTTTAATTTTGTATATTGATAGAACTTTAAAAAATTTAGATTAAATACTCCTACGTTTCGCAAATACGTATTTTCATTGAATTTGAGATTTAATAAAGAAAGTACATCCTGGAAATGTTAAGGTTTAATGTGTACACAAAAAATTGTGTCAAGACATCCGTTTTGTCTTTGAAAATTTCCTTATCTTGCTTCTTTTCTTATGAACTGCACATCAAAAAAATTATACGTATATATATTTTACTACAGTTTACAAAGAATCATAAAAATCTTTTTATTGAAGTAAATAATCCAGTTTCATCGTAAGAAAATTTACATAAATTTCATACTTTCTTGACTTACAGTTTACTACCCTTTTTTATTACTTTCTTTAAATTGTTTATAATGTTCTTATTCAACTTTACAAAAAATGTTTACATAATTAATTTTCAGTGTTAAGTTTTAAAAAACTACCAGTTTCTATTCTTTTGCTACTTATGTGCTTATTTTCCTACATCCACTTGTAAAGTACTCTCATTTTATGTTCATCACTTTGGCATTTGAAAATTTTTTAAAACGTTTTTTGTGTTTTTTAAAAATGTTTTTTATGCTTTTTTATGTTTTTTAATGTTTTTTTTGTGTTTTAACATGTTTTGCTTCCTCAAGAGGAAGCTTTGATTTCTGTGTTTTAACATGCTTTTTGTGTTTTTTACGCCTTTGAATATTTTTAATGTAATTTTTGTTGTTTTTTGTTAATAAACATTTTGGATTGTTGAGACAAACATTGGCAGTCGAGATCAATGCCCCAAGTATTTTTCTTTAAATCAAATACACAAAAAATTGTATAAAAATCAACATAATTTTTTGATGAAAGTGTCATTTATTGTTTAAAAGAAAAGAATAATAAACAGAGTAAACACGAGTTACTAATTTCTTTTTGCGACACAAAAATTGAATAAAAATCGTCGCACTTCTGCGTGGAAATTATTATTCCATAACCGAATATCTCTATTTTTTTATTGTCACCGAGTATTTAAATAGCCCTTTGATATCTAATTTGCTCAAAATCAGCTCTGGAAAATTTTTCTCGGCGTTACTCTGTGCTCAGTCACCTCAATCAATTTTACTTTTCCCATACTCTGAATACTAACAAAGTTTTGAAGTAACTTTAGAATTTCACTTCAATCTATTCTAAATTCTACTTCCGACCCACGTAAACCCTACTTTGGATGTTCTTTTGCTCTTTTCTGGTTCGGTCTTTCTTTTCTACTCTTCAGAGTTACTGACTTTATTCATTTTAACCCAATTCAGGGATTGAAACCAGTTTGAATTCTGTTTCAAGAGTCCTCTTTAACACTTTCATATTGGAAAAGGGAAAACTCCTGGAGACGGATTTATATGTGTTTTTCAATACTCAGATTATAGAAATAGATATTTGATCCAAAATTTACTTGAGATTTGATCTCTGACGATTCAATACAATTCTATTTGTCTTTATCCACCTTCGCATTTTAGATGAAACATGATATTTATTTTTATCAGTATATATAACAACCGTACATAATACAGAATAAATACATTTTTCCATAAAATTGTGTTTGTTGATAAACTTTTTTTCAAAAGTTTTAAAAAATGTTCTTGATTTTTTTTGCGTGCAGTAAATACATTTACAGCACGATTGACGGGAAATATTTTTGTTTATATTTTTATTTTATTGAAGATGGAGTTCTTTTTAAATTATTCCACGTGCTTTACATAAACTATAATGTAGAGAAACGCGAGTAGCAGCTTGTAATAACAGGAGTTATGAATGTGTGGAATTGTTTTAGGATTTAATTAAATGAGCAATGCATTTTAACTTTTGATAGTTTAGAACTAAATTTGATTTTAATGACACGCTTCGTGTATTTAATAAAATGGTATGTCTATCCCATTAGAGCTTTTGTCGGACCAAAAACTAATATACTCTATTTGAAAACACTCTTTCTGAAATAAGTACCATAATTTGCAAAATTATACAATTTTTTGCGATCTACATTTTTGTTAAAATGTTATTTTTTATTTTTTCTGTTATTGACAGTTTTATTTTCATGTTATTTTCTTACACTTAGAGAATAACATGAAAATACATTTCTCATTGTCAAGTTTTTTTCTCAATGGCATGCTATTTTCTGAGTGTCATGTTATTTTTCTTTATTTATTTTTCATTCAAGTATTTATTTCACTAAAGAACTGCAAATTACAAAATTAAGTTTAGGAGCATATTAAAAATGGAAAATTACTTGCAGATGTGATAAACTACTAAAGTGTGAAAATCTAGGGTATGAAAATGTAACGACCACTTACCTCGGTTGTTACATTTTCTGAAAGAAGTAAAACGTCATAAACAGTGCACTCTTATCTTCAACATACGTGAAACGCGTATTTTCTTTTCATATAAAGCAACACTACTATCATAAAATTTTGCTATGCTTTTATTTCAATGCTTTCAAAATACGATGCGAATAAAATTTCTCGGTAAGTATTTTACCTGTGGTTTACACTTTTACTATAGATAGGAAAAAATTTCTTTTTTTAAAAAAAGGAACTTTTGAACTACTGTATTTTCTTGTGCATTACGCAAGTGCATAAAACATCAAAACCGGAGTCAAAAATGCTATTCGAATATTTAAAACGATAAACATTTCACTTTGTAAAAATTGCACTTTGTGAAAAACTAAAAATTTCGCTTTTCAAATAACTGAATATTCCTCTTGCAATTAGTAAAAATTTCATTTTGTAAAAAAATTCAGAATACATTTTTACTTTTGTACAAAATACAATATAATAGAATATAACAAAGTTTCCTCTTGAGGAAGCAATACAATATAATCAATGCTTCTCTATGAGGAAGCAAAATGAAAAAAATTTCGTAAATTTTGTGTATATAATTTAATAAGCTTCTAGATTGATTTGAACAATCAAATAAAAATTGAATTTAGAAGAAATTGAGTTGTAAACAGTTCTATTCTGGAAATTCTTAATCTTTTAGTGGTAATGCATTTTTCTTTAGAGCAGAGAGCACCAACAAAATGTTCTCTTGAGAGATGATTCTCCAATATACTGCATGGGAAGTTTCGTTTATCTTGAAGAAAAACAGTAGTGTTTTATTTAGTAATTCAGGTATCAATCTTGGTTTAAAAATAAAATCCAGTTACACTTGATAATTATTTTCTTTTAAAAAGAACGCAAAGTGTTTCTTGTTGCTATTTAAATATTTAAATATTTATTTACATTTATTTTAATATTATTTATATTTATTTTAATAATATTTATATTTATATTTTAATATCATTTATATTTATTTTAATATTATTTGTATTTATTTTAATATAATTTATATTTATTTTAATATCATTTATATTTATTTTAATATTATTTATATTTATTTTAATATTATTTATATATTTAATTTAATATTTTCTGATTTACCATTAACGAGCGAAGTGAAATTCTTTCTTAGAAAATTTCAACGGTACTTCTTGACTTTCTAATTTTGAGAGTGCGATTACACAAATTTTGAATTCTCACGTAATTCAAAAATTGTAAAGTTTTCATAGAATTAAGTTTTTGTCATGTGAAGAAAAATTACCATCTACATTAACTCAAAAATTGCAACGTTCCAATTTCGATAAATTTTGAATAAAAAAATGCTTCTTGTTTTTGGCCAAAAATAAAAGACGATTAATTGTTGTTTTCGCTGCAGAAATGACCTTTTGCTAATTTAGTAGTATCAGTCGCACAAAAAGCTTTATCTTGTTCAGTAGCACGTCAGTTTCAGACATACATAAAATTTGAAAAAAGACGAGGCTTTCATTACCTTCGTAATGATTAATTGTTTTATAAAACATAGATAAACCATAATGATAACATTAAAAATAAATAAAATGAAATTAACCAATAAAGCAAAATTGAATAATACAGTAAAAATGAATAATACAATAAACTTTAATAATAACAAATACTTGAATAACAAAATCATAATACCAAAAACCAATTTTTCAATCACCCATAAAAATTTAATACCATCCAGGAACTAGTGGAATAAAAAATCGTATAATGATAAATTTGACGTAGGCAAAAAAAATTAGTTTGCCGGAAGTAAAAAAGGATTTGAGTTGTCAACAATTTTTTATTCGGCAATATGTGGATATGGGACATGAATTGGGCACAACAATTTATTTCTGTTCCGCAGTATCCATATAAATGGTTGAAACAGTAAAATAATTTAATTGGCTACCATTTTTTGTGAATGCGCCTCAATGATGCGTCACACAGGTATTTCCAAGTTGTGGAATATTTTATATACACATGTAAATGATTGTGTGCATATGCATACATTCAGGTATGCGTATATATACAGACGCTTGTCGGAAAGCCGTGAAATTCGATTTTAACGACACAATTCCCTTGGCGCACGATGCGTTGCCTGTATGTATATGCATCGGACGTCCGGGAATATAAATTTTAATATGAGGATCCTCTTGTATGGCGGCTCCGGATCATGAAGTTACCAAACTAAATGCAACTTACTGTATCTTATTATCCATTCCCCTGGAAAGCGACTCTAAAAAACCATTTATGCCATGTAGTTTGCCGTTTAGTCGCATCACTTATACTTTTTTCTTTTTACTAAAAAACATAGTTTTTAAAAATTGTCGCTTTTGTATTAAAATACATTGTTTTCATAATAAGGATCGTACTTTGTATATTGAAAAACGTAGTTCCTTTAATAAAGGTCGTAGTTTTTATATAAAAACCATACTTTTTATATTTTAAATGATGTACTGTATATTTTGCATTAAGAATTTTTTTCGTATCATACTAAAATTGAACTATTTTCGTCTTTTCAAAACATTTTGTTCTTTGTAAAACGGGTTTTTCCTTGAAGAAAAATGTTGCTTGAAAAAATTATGTATCTTCTAGTGAAAAAGGGTAACAATATTGTGTTTCAACATGGCTTTCCCTATACTGTAAATGAGAAGTCAAAATAAGAAAATGTATTTTAAACAAAAATGGAAAATTATGCACATTTAATAAACATTTCGGCTTCCTTACAGAGAAAAAGCAAACTATTTATTTTACATGTAAAAAATTTTTTCAAAAGGAGCTACAATTAAAAAGAGATAACTTTAAAAGTTATATTAAAGTATTTTAAAGTATTTTAGTGGTTTGTCAAAACAGATAATGATAATTATAACCTGATAATGAAAAAAATAATGAAAGCCGTTTTCCCAATATTAACGTAGAAATCTGAATTTTTAATCAACCCAATTGGGTTGCCTTAAAAATCCAAAAATGCATGTTTTCCAGTATTTAAGTGGTTTCTGTCAATCTACTGACAATGAGTAGTTATCATCTCAGTGGCACCCATTTGAGTGCCTGATAATGGAAAATAAAGATAAACGCTGTTAACCCAATATCAATGAAGAAATTTAAATTTTTAATTAACCCTATTCCTTAAAAATCGAAAAATTCATATTTTCCAGTATTTCAGTGGTATCTGTCAATCCACTGGGCATTTATCTTCTCAGTGGTACCCATTTAGATGCCTGATAATGGAAGAAAAAGATTAACACCATTATCCCTGTATTAGTAGAAATATTTGAAAATATTAGCGGAAATTTGAATTTTTATTCAACCTAATTGGGTTGCCATTAAAATCGAAAAATTCATGTTTTCTAGTACTGAAGTTTTTTTCTTAAACAATAATTGCAAAATTTTGCATAACAAATTTTCTTTGTAGTAAGCTATCCATTGGTTTTCATGCAATTCATTATTATTAGTTTATTTGTTTTTTATTAGTTTTTAAATAATTTTAGCATCATGGCAAAAAAATTGTGATTCCAATTAAACAATTTGACTGTCTTCAAGTGGATAAATTACTTATTTGAAATGACTCTGACAAAGAAACATTCCTGAATAGTGGATAGATTAAGTCTGTTTTATTTGTAGAAGTACAACTGACCCTCCATATAAATGAAAATTATACCAAGACTTGGCAACCATCTCAACGATTCTCCGGACGATTAGCGACTGGCCAAAAGTGGAACAACTTGCAGGCCAACATTTACCAATTAGGATTTAATTGAAAGATTTAAGTCATGTTTCCAGTGATTTGCCTGATGTTAATGATTTCAATTCTACATCTAAAAGTTTGAAAAAATTTATTTTTCATAAAAGTCTTATAAATTTTGAAGAAGAAAAGTGCACTTTGAATAGACGAAGGAAAAAGTAGGAGTAATTTTGAAAATACTAGTTATGAAAAAAATTAATTATGAATAAAGTAAATAAATAAAATAAATGATGAAGAAAGGTAATTTTTGAAAGAAGAGATTATGAAAAAAAGTAATTTTGAAAAAATTAAAAAATGATTATTAAGGAGAACAAGGCAGCGAAAGTTGCAGACTTTGGGATCTTGATTTTCGAAATTATTTTGAGATTATAGATTAGGTGGATGCAGACTTGCGTAAGCCAGTGTATGAAAGTCTTGTTTGACATTTTACCTTAATTAAATTTGTTCTAGTCTCTATGCCACGGAAAGGTAAATTTAATTATTCGATTAAAGTGATTAAATTTGGCCAAATTTATTTCATATTATTAATATCAGAACATTGCTTGCACTACAGTAATGAAAGTGAGCCATAAGTTGCGACCGGTTTTGGCACTTTTCATGTTTTTGCATTTACCTCTTGAAATCATGACAATTTAATTAACAATTTACGAAAAATTATCCATTAACAACGATTCGCAAAAAATGAAACGAGCAGATGGAGAAACGGCTTTTGAGAAAATAATAAATCAAGAAAATGTTATGAAAATGTAACTACTAAAATGCTCTTAATAAAATGTCAATATTAATCAAATGCAATAATAATAAAGTACATTATTAAGGAAATGTAATTATTAAAAAAATGGATTTTTAAAAAAGACTTTATAATCAAAAAGCATTAATACTAAAACGCATTATGATTAAAACATGTTTTTAATAAAACATATTTTTAATAAAAGCGCATTTTTAATAAAACGCATTTTTAATAAAATCGATTATTAATCAAATGAATTATTAATAAAATGAATTATTAATAAAATGGATTATTAGTAAAATGGATTATTAATAAAATGTAATTATTAATAAAAGGCCATTATTATTTAATTGTAATTATTAATAAAAGGACATTCTTAATAAAATGTAATTATTAATAAAACGTCAAATACTAATGAAAAAAAAATAATAAATAAAATATTATACATTTTGAACGAAAACTAGAATTCTCTGGCTCGAAAAGTCAAGATTTCGGAAATGATCATGTTCAAAGAGTTAATAACACTCAAAAATGAGTGGGGCTTTAGGATAAAGGTTTTAAAACTGTTTTATGTGAAATGGCTAGATAGTCAGTTTTAAAACTTAAGGACTTTCAAAAACTGCTAGGGCTTAGACAGGCTTTAGTCAGTGGAACAAGGGGGTTGCTGAATTTGCAAAATCTCAATTCGAGCTCTTCACGCGCTACTCTAGTCAGGAACATCGATTAGATATGATTCAATGAGCCTTCCGGCATCATGAGCTTCTGAAAAGAGGGTGCCCCGAGCATCAAACTCAAAGTATACATCAAGTACGACTTTCACATATGTCGATATCAATTTTACGCAAAAGTCGCCCGTAAGCATAAAAAATAGTGCCAATAAAGATCTTATTAAAAATCGATAAATACGAGGTCTCGATACCCAATTATCATGTGCTTATTATTCTTTACGTTTGCCATTATCCTTGTTAATTGTTATTATATGAAAAGTGTTTATTATTTTTTTAATTGTCATTATTTGTTTATTGTTCATTTTACTATTCAGTTTTTTATTCATTTTATTATTTATTTGATTATTTATTTGATTACCAATTTTTTTATTTATTTCATTATTCATTTCATTATTCCTTTGATTATTCATTTTGTTCTTTCATTTGATTATTCATTTTGTTCTTCATTTGATTATTCATTCCTTATTCATTTTATTGTTCATTTTATTATTCATTTTATTATTCATTTTGTTCTTCATTTGATTATTCATTCTTTGTTCATTTTATTGTTCATTTTATTATTCATTTTATGTTTAAATAAAATGTTTAATAAAAACATGTTATAAAAGTTTAAATTATTTCAAAAGTTTACAATTTTTTGTAAATTTTTTTTTTGTAAATTTTTGTAAAATTTAAAAAAATTTTACAATTTGATTTAATTTATATTTGACTCGCAGTGATTGATATTTTTACCTTATTAATTATTACACTGCAAAAACAAGTGTCTCAAATATGGGGACAAACGTCTCAAAATGAGACACTTGTTTTTGCAGTGTAATTTACTTTGAATTAGCAACAAAATACAATAAAAATATAATGTATTTAATTATGTATCCGTATTTTCGTACTTTTTTAGAAAACCTCAAAAAATATTGCGAAGTTGAGAAAAATGCAAATAATTCTCTAATTAACCTTACAGCGAGTTTTATCAAAAAATATAAATAGAGCTTCTTTTGGTTCATTTACGAGAATTTGCTTCGAAAATACGATCCCTAAATAATTACAAATAACTCTTTTAATAAACAAATTCATAAATAGCAAACATTTACTTGTTTAGATCGATTATTAATTTTTTCTTTTCTCTATGGTTATTACAAATGATAATTATATTTTTGGAAAATATAAATATTATTTTATAATAATAATAAAATTTAATTTACATTATATTTTCTTTACTTAAAGTAATATATGATATGTTGCATTAGCTTTGTAAAGTTTATTGTTGATTATATTTATGCGATCAATAATAATAATGATAATTATTTCAATAAAAACTTTTGAAAAATTCTTGGAATATTTTCTTCTTTGAAAAACTGTTTAATGACAGAAAAGAATAACAAAAATGATAACGTTTTCAAATTATAATTGAAGTTCTTTCCGTTGTATAATAATGCTTTTAGAATTGTCAGAAGGAGTTTATATACTCAGGAAACCGGGTTTTTGAGGAAAGAATCATAGCTTTAATTTAATTATTTTCTAGACTGGAAACCACATTTAAAAACTACCTATTCCTTAACTTTTTCGTAATTCACTAAAATCTTTATAAACCTCGTGCAATTTTCTTAACTTTTAATTTTAAAGAATAATTTATCTTCCTTTTAAAAACATTTTAACGTTTATTATAATAGTAACTTTTAAGATCGTCTTCAAACAACTTTCAAAAAAGTGTTTAAATTATAGTAACTTTTAGAAATGGTTTGAATAAGATGTAGAATTTAATTTAATAACCTTTGAAAGCGTATATAATAACATTGAAACGTTTTCAATCATTTTAAAACATTCTATAATATTGAAGCGTATTTAATAATATTGTATTTAACTAGGGGGGCTTCGCCCCCCTGCGCGCTTCGCGCACCAACCTTCTGTTTATTGTTCAAAATTAGCGCTTTTTTCTAAATATATTTAAATTTGCTATAAAGTTCAAAATTGATTTTGAAAAATTATCATCAAAAGTAGAGTTC
>WNHD01005198.1:0-10434 GCA_011057455.1 Ganaspis sp. Gsp50 | reverse complement strand
GAGATTAAATAAGGGATATTAAAAGATAAAAAGGCAGTAGAAGGGATTACAAGATATTGACGGATATAGAAAGTGGATTGAAGAAGATAAAATTAGATTTTCGGAAATTGGATTTTTTTATCTCTTTCTATTTTGGAGATAAAAAAATATTCAAAAGGATAGAATTCCTATCACTTTACTTCCAGCAGGGTTAATACACAATAAAGTTAATATATTATTTAAGAATTTAAATAAAATTGATTTCAATTGATTATCGACGAAGCTGACAACTTAACACTACATTTGAAAATTTTGAAACTAATCTCTGTCATTATTAAATTCAAATTTAAATATTTTATAAATAAAGTATAATATACCCTCGGGAAATTTTAATATAGTGTTTATTTTGCACAAAATTAAATATGTGTTTAGTTTCAATTTCTTAAAAGCTTTAAGAAAAAAGATATGACGTATTAAAGGAAGTCACTTTTATCATAAATTAAATTTTGAAATTGAATTTTATAATAATTAAATAAATAGGTTTTACTTATTCCTGATGTATAATTAAAGTAAATACATTTATTTTTGAATCCTGGAGAGTATCGAAGTTGATAGTGGAATGTGTTGATGAAAAAAGTACCTTTAATAATCACGAATAATGACAGTTTTTGGACCAATTTATTATTATATCCTATATATAAAATTTTATAAAAATAAATTTTTAAAACTTGTTTTAATATATATTTATATTTTCATATAAATATTTATTTTAATATCACAAAATTTAATTCAAATCTGTCTTTATTAATTAAAAAATGTTTACTATATGGTCGGGAAACGCCATGTTTACTACTATACCTGCACATCTTTTATTACAATTTGCAAATAATTTACAAAATATTTTGTAAAATCGTTAATGAAAATTAATTTTACGATATCCAGTAATGACTTTAATATAAAATCTACATATTTCTTAGGATGCCAGCAACACTCCTCAGACGAGAGTCAGTGGAATTACTCGCATTTAACTTGTGCTTTTGAAATGTTAAGAAAAATAAAGAATTTTTAAAATCAACCGTTATTTTAATATTTCTTTAGTATGGATGGAATTTTCCTCTAAGATATTCCCAATCTTACAATGGAATATTTCAGGAATATTAATAGAATATTCCGTGCTATTTCAGAACTAATTTAATTAATAAATAATCTGTCGCTTCACGACACATTCTCATGCGCGTTTCGTGTACCTCGGCTGAAATTCTTATGAGTAACTGACATTAAAAACTGTTTCTGTTTATTTACCGAAAACATAAACATTTCTGTGATTTTTATTTTAAAGAAAATTTAGAAATAGTTTGCTTTGATATTTTCATCGAAATAATAAGTAGATCCTTATAGTAAATTGAAATTCCAAAATTGAAAAAAGAAACATAATCCGAATTATCAGTAAATTTTCAAAGATACGCTATTTTCTAATTCTGAATTAGTAATCTTCTATTAATTAATTAGTAAAAAATGGGTTAATAATTTTTAGTTGTATACTAATCGTTAGGGAAATACTACGGATGATTCAAATTAATAGTTTACAGCTAAAAATGATTAACTATTCGACTAAACGTTAGTGGAATTTTTACTGCGAAATAGTAACCCAGTTTTACTAATTCATCAGTAGAAAACTACTAATGTACGTTTAATTACATGTAATTGAAGATGTCTTCTTTTCATTATATTCGACGGCTTTGGGTCTAAATCTGCTAACATTACTTTTTATCGAATTTTACATTTTAATTCCATTCGAAAGAGAATGACTATCACCATCATCCATCATTATCCAAAAACATCCATAATTATCTATCATCACCATCATGAGACTGTTCGAATAATAAATAACGTTTTTATGGAACTTCATAAGTTTATTCATGATATAAAAAGTCAGCGTTACGTAAAAAATCTGTTTGACTATCTATTCCACCTAAAGGCGTTATGTATTTTTTGAATGGCTCCCATCCATCATCATCAACCATCATAGTCAAAATCATTCAGCTTCATCATACATCACCATCATCGTTCATCCACCATCACCATTCTCTATCATCCATGATCACCTTCATGGATGGATCACCTCCTTCATACATATTAACCATATATTACGATTATTCATCATCTATCATCGTCATCAATTATCATTGCCCATTCCAATCATTAGCTTAATCAATTATCACTTATCCCCATCATCCTTCATCTTCTTTCTTTATTACCAACCATCACCATCATCCAACACCATCAACCATATTCATACATTACGTTCATCCATCATCCATCATCCGTGATCCAACATCATCATTCATTATCACCATCATCTAGTATTACCAAGATCCATCTTGGTCATCCATTTTCACAATATAACAAGATCAACATTTATTCATCACCCATTACCAATCATCCATTAGCACTATCATTCATCCCCGTCAACTATCGTCATCATTAATAACGATGCATCACCATCATACTTCATCACCATCACCTGTCAACCATCATCTTAATTCAAAATCATGCATTAGAATTATCCATCAACTGTCATACATCCTCGTATCCAACATCACGATCCATCATCCATACTCACCATATATCACGATCGTCCATTACCGTCCCCCAACATCATCATCATCATCATCCATCAATACCTTCATCTGTCATCTATCACTATACATCATTATCATCCTTTATCGTCTTTCATCATTACCAACCATCACCATTATCCATCACCCATATTCATACAGTACGTTTATTCATCATTTATCATCCATCATCCGTGATCCAACATCGTCATTCATCATCACCATCATCCAGTATTACCAACATCCGTCATCTACCTTGACAATCTAACATGATCAACAATTATTCATCATCCATTACCAATCATCCATCATCGTCAACGTCAGCATCATTCATCACAATACATTACCATTATACGTCATCACCATCACTCGTCATACATTATCGTCATCCAATATCCTCATCCAAAACCACGCATCAGAATTATACATCAACCATCATCCATTGTCGTATCCAACATCAGGATCCAGTACCATCATCCGTCATCCATAATCACCATATATCACAATCGTCCATTACCGTCCCCCATCATCATCCATCAATACCTTCATCCGTCATCCATTACCATACATCATTATCATCCTTCATCGTCTTTCATCATTACCATCCATCACCATCATCTATCACCAATCTCCATCATCCATCATCCATCTTCATACATTACTTTCATCCGTCATCCATAATCCATTGTCACCATCACCCGTCATCTATCATTGTGATCCATCATGATCAAGATCATCTATCCTCCATATTCAACTTATATCACGATCATCCACTTTAGTCAACCTTCACCTGCATCATGACGATCATTCATCATCGTCATCCAAATTCCTGCATCAGCTTTATCTATCATCTATCATCTATCATCACCATCATCCGTTATCCAACATCTGTCATCCATCCTCACCGTTCATCATCATCATTCATTATCATGCATCTGCATTATACATCGTCCATTCTCACTATCATCCGTCATCCATCTTCGTCATCTATCATCATCCATCACCATTATTCATCATCATACATCACCATTATCTATCATCACCATCATTTGTGATCTAACATCGTCATCCATTACTTATATCATCGTCATCCATCATCATACATCACCATCATTCTTCATCACTATTTGAAAAGACCGTTTTGTTTATAAACAATTTGCTTTTAAACGAACTGTTTTGTTTATACGTTTAGAAATTCGTCAAGGTGTCATCATTGGCTTGCATTTAGGCGGTAGCACTGTTCATGAGATATTCAATATTATGACTTGTTCGACTAACACCGCCAGATTGTGGATAAAGAAGTACGAAGTTGGAGGTTTGGACAGTTTAGGAGACCACAGGAAATTTAACAAACAGCCTCGGAAAATTACAGCTATCCAAGATGAAATAATCCAGGAATATTTTGTACGTCACCCTTTTGCGACTGCTGAGGACTTTATACATGTTTTTGATGCCGACATTTGTGCTAGCACAATTAGAAATAGGCTATACGAGATGAATATGCGCAGTTCTGCTCCAGTAAAGAGGTTTGCCTTATCAGAGGATCATCGGAGACAAAGAATAGCGTTTGCTGAGCATTATGGCGTGGAACCTGAAGAATTTTGGTCAAACACCATCTGCGGTGACAAAAAATGCTTCAGAAGTTCTGAAGGTGGACGTCGGCGTGTATGAAGACCAGTTGATTGTAGGCTCGACGAAGATTTTGTGCTTCCTATACATTACAGCGGTCGCATTACTTGCGACTTTTGGGGTTGTTGTTCCATTTACGGTGTTGGTGTTCTTAGGGAAGTTGGAAGAAGATTCAATGCTGAGGCGTATGTGGATTTGTTGGAAGACCATTTTCTCCCATATCTCAATAGACTATTTCCTGTAAATGAGTATGAGGAAGTTAGAATAATTCAAGACAACAGCAGAATCCACACAGCTCATTTGACGAGTAAATGGTTCGAACCAAAAGAACGAATTACTTTACTTCCTCATCCTCCCTACTCACCGGATCTCAACCCTACTGAGAAATTATGGGCGTTAATGGTGAGAAGTTTGGAATCAGGACAAAATAGAACGCAAGACGCTCTCATTCAGCATGTATATGAAAGTTGGAACGAAATGGGCTATACCCCAGAAATTTCAAGAAATGCGATTTTCTCTATGCCACGTCGTCTTGAAGCAGTCTTAGAGAAAAGAGGATATTAGAGAAAATATTAACAATTTACAACATTACACATTTCATTTTTGTTAACATTAAATTAAATTAATTAAAATTAACTAAAATTAAAATTAAATTAAATTAATTAAAATTAATTAAAATTAAAATTAAATTAATCTCTAAAAATGAATCAGCCATAAGTGTGCTGATATTTTAAATCAGTCATTATACACAGATGCCAGTGAAATTATGCTGATTCAACAGTTACATTTCGTAGATGATCGGCGTATAGTAGACGAATTGAATCAGCTGTATACTTTTATGTTTATATTTATATCATACATCATCTACAGTTATTACCATCTTTTAACAACGACAAATTTGCGAGAAAAAAGATTTAAACATTTTAACCTTAAACGTAAAATAGATTAAAATCAGACAAAAGCAACATTTCCGAATCGAGTATAACATATGGTATATTCAAAATTTGTAAAGAAACAACTACATGATGAAAAATAACATGCTTTAAGTAGCGGAACCTAATCTGTTAGAAAGAAACATACGAACAACTATGGAAATCCGTAGCGTTGCATCATCCATCATTCATCATCACAACTATCCTTCATCCATCAGCATCCATCGCATTTATTTAACATCCATCATCACCTTCATCTGTCGTCCATCATCATCATCCGTCATCCATCAACATTATTTATCATAATCAAAAGCATGCACCATCATCCATGATCACCTTCATCCGTCATTTATCATCATAATCCATCACTATGAATTACAATCGTCTATCACCCATAATCCATGTTTACAATCATCATCACCATACATCACAATCATCCATAATCATCTTCATTGATAATTTATCACCACCATCATCCGTCACCATACATGACGATCATTCACCATTCATTATTCATCATCTATCAGTCATCATCATCATACATCATCGCCATCCATCATCATCATCCATCGCCACACACCACCATTACCCATAATGCATCATCCCCTTCATCCGTCGTCCATTATCAACATCATCCATCATCCATCGCCATACATCGCGATCATTATCATCGACCATCCATTAACCATAATCCATCATCTGAAGTTATTACCGTTTGTAAACATCCAAAACTTTGCGAGAGAAGGGATTTTTCATCTTTAACCTTTAATGCCAAATACTTTAAAATTGGACAAAAGCTGAGCTGTCTAGGGTCTTTTGTCCATAAAAGCCGCATTTCCGCATCGAGTATTGGATATGGTATAACCAAAATGTGAATATGTAGAAAAGACAACTAAACGGAGAAAAATGACTTCCCTGAAATAGTGGAAACTAATTTCTTAGAAATAAACATACGAACAACTGTGAAAATCAGTGAAGTATATGGATTTCATCTGCTAGACATCAGAAGCAGTAAACCTAACCTCAAGTTTAATATTTACTGTTTCGTAAACGTTTACTTTTAGTAGACAATTTTTAAGATTCCTATGGATTTTTAATTTATTTTTTAAACTTTTAGCTGCGAGAATAATCCGTAACTATTAAAGATTTTGCTTTCACTATTTCATCCAATAAAATCTGTAAATTCTACAGATTTTTTTGCTATAATTGAGGGTCAATTTTCCTCATGCTGAATGAAAAGAGTTTATTTACTGAAGGGATTCAGTGATCCACTTGTTTCGATATTTTCAACAGTTAAATTAATCTAGTAATCAGTTTTTCACATTTTATGATAATTTATTTTCAACTACTTCAAAACTTTTTCTCCCAGTTTAGGACTCTAGAAGTTAATTTTTTTGCGCTGGATCTAAAATGTTCATTTTATGCAGAGATGCAGCGGTTTATTTGTTTCAGTTATTTTAGCATTTAAATTAATCAAATAAACGATTTTTAATATTTCTCGATGATTAATTTTCAATTATTTTAACGCTTTTCCTACAACATTAGAATTCTAGATGTTCATCTTTTTTTGAGCAGGAAAGAAAATTTGAAACCCGTATTTAAAATTTAACTGACTGTCAAAAACTTTGAGAAGGGCCACTATTTGTCGACATTTTCTGCGACGGTTAAAAACTGTTTGCATGGAGTCAAGGATTCAGGCTTTGACTGTTGTGGATTGTTTGCTAGAATCGCTGTCGTCTGCTAGAAGTCACAAAAACAGTCAACAACAGTTAAAGACAGCTTTTTTGACTTCTAGCAAACAGTTTTTAACTGTCAAAAAAATGTCGACAAATGACGGCCCGTCTCAAAGTGTTTGAAAGGCAAGTAAATTATCATTGACTTATTTCTTCCATGTAGAACTTCTAAAAAACAGACTCTAGTACCGGAATTAGCGATTCAATGTTTAAGAAACATATTTAGGAGTTTCTAAAAACTTATTTTAATACAGGAATTAGAGTTTGAATATTTCAAGACCACAGTTAGGACTTTTAAAATACTCACACTAGTACCGGAACTAGGGACTCAATAATTCAGGACAATATTTAGGACTTCTAAAAAACTGACACTAGTACTAGAACCAGCGACTCAATACTTTAGGACGACATTTAGCGTTTCTAAAAAAATTATTTTAATACAGGAATTAGCGACTAAATGTTTAAGGACCACATTGAGGACTTTAAGAAAACTCATATTATTACCGGAATTAAAGACTCATTATTTTAGGACGACATTTTGGACTTCTAAATACTAAAGACCAAATACTTCTAAAGACTTCTAAAAAGTAAGTATTACTCAATACTTTAGGACGACATTTATGACTTCTAAAAAACACACTCTGGTACAGAAAAAATTGACTTAAAATTTCAAGACCACATTTAGTATTTCCTAATACATCACATTAGTAACGGAACTAGCGACTCAATACTTTAGTACGACATTTAGGAATTCTATAAAAATTATTTTAGTACTGGAATAAGCGTCTGGTCGACTTAGGAACACAGTTTGGACTATTTAAAAACTAATTTATTACCGGAATTAGTGACTTATTAATTTAGGACTAAATTTACAACTTCTAAAAAACTTACACAAGCACCAGAACGAGCGACTCAATACTATAGGACGATATTTAGGACTTCTAAAAATCTGATTTAAATGCGGGAATAAACGACTTAATATTTTAGGACCACATTTAGTACTTCTTAGTATCTCACACTAGTACCGGAACTAGCGACCCAATAATTTAGGACGACATTTATGACTTCTAAAAAACTTATTTTAATGCAGGAATTAGCGACTCAATATGTTAGTACCACATTTAGTACTTCTAAATACCTAATACTAGTACCGGAACTATTGACTCAATACTTTAGGACGACATTTAGGACTTTTAGCAAACTTAGTTTAGTACTGGAATTTTTAGTCTGGTCGTTTTAGGACCACAATTATAGGACCACGATTTAGGACTTCTATAGAACTTACTTTAGTACTGGAATTAGCTACTATTATAAATTACTATTATACTTACTATTTTATAAATAAAAAGTAAGGGTTTTAGTTCCAGAAACCCTTTCTTTCTGATTCTAATGAAAAACTATTTTTTAAGTTAAGGATTTGTAGAATTTTCTCAAATTTACTTGTTTTTATTTTTGAAGATGTACAAGATTAAATGTAATACATAGTATTACTATTTACATATTTTTGGTTTTTTCTTCGGGCTCTATAAATAGCAAAACGTTAATATTAACAACTTTTTAAATTAACTTTTTATCCATCTTATGTGATGTTGATTACATTTAGAAAGTACCGCTAAAGAAGCAGGCGCGGATCCAGACAGGGATTTTGGGGGAGGCAAATTGTGAGAGAAAAAGAGATAGCATTATAAGGTCATCTCTCTCACTCTCAAAAAAATTTGAGGTTCTTAGGGGAGAGGCATGCCACTGTATCCCTCCCCTAGATCCGCGCCTGTGAAGAAGCAAGATTATTTATTTTCAATATATAACAGTTCTAGGAGGTGGAAGCATTAAAATTCTGACTTTACATTTTTTCTTTACATAGAATTAGCACTACATTTACACTACCATGTAAATTTTACTATTTTAAGATGAAACTAATACAACCACAGAGAGAAATGTTCTAGTGGCCACATCTTGGTCCAATATGGGGAGCCAAAACTCCCAACACTGGTCGAATAAAGTTGCCGAGTTTGGTCGAAGCTTGGTTAAAACTTATGATGTAGACGCCGTTGCTAAGCTTCGGCAGCCAAGTTTCGGACAAAGTTTATCCAAGGCTCAGTCAAAATGACCAGCCAAGGCTGAAAATACTGATGATTTTTTATTTCGCAGAATTTTTATTTTTAAATTTTATTGATTTGATTAATTTTACTTTTTAAAATTTGTATAGAACAAGGTTATTAGAATTGAATTACCGACGGAAAACATGTTTTGTGATGTTCCTTTTTGGACAGTTGATTCAAGCTGATTTACTCATTATCTGGCCCGTATTTAATACCTACGTGTTTAATGTCATTTTGGAGAGAGATTGAAGGTAGCCCTCCTACGAAAAATTAAGAAAATAACATAAGCTGGATTATTTAATTGTGAATTATCTCACTCTGCGTCATTTGTATTTTAAAATTGACAAAATATTTAAAGTATTGCCTTCCAAGGCTTAGTAACCGTGTATACGTCCCAAGTTTCTGCCAATCTTTGGACCAAACTTTGCTACCTACGTTAAATCCCTGGCTGTCATTTTTGATCCAAACTTTTCCAATCGTCAGCCATGTCAAATTTCCCACTGGGCCCAATATTTATAGGCGAATAAACTAATTTGTGAATTCAAAACATTAACTAAAACACACTACTCGTTAAGTTAAATATAATTCTTTCATTTTACTTTATAATTTTAAGGGCAAGTAATAGAAAATGACGTAGGTGGCCACGTGACCCATAAATCAGATTTTCTTTTATCCCATAAACATAAAAAACATTTGATATCTGAATAACTGGATGTAATGACACTCATTTGTTTCTTCATATCAGAACGCCTTCATTGTTTACATAGGGCAAAAATAATTAACGTTCCCATGTGTTACTTTTACCCTAGGGTAAAAGTGAATGCCATTTTGATATGAAGGAATAAATGACTGTCTTTCCATCCTGTCATTCTGATATCTAATGTCACCACTTTTCTGTCTTTAGAATAAAAAATAACGTAATGAGCATGGAACTAAAGTTTGCCTAATTTGTTTGCAATTATGTTTGTGCACTCGTTCATGTCTCGGGCTTCACACACGACTGACGCTCGAGCGAAACATCATTGTTAAAAATGACTGACTTTAGCCCCTTATTGCTTAATATACTATTCGCCGTTTTACTCTAAAAATAATAAGCATATCGTTATGAAAATTGGTATGTGTTTATAAAATGTCATTATAATGGTCTGTCTAGTGTGAGTTTATCAATAATTTTGTCCACAAGCTATTTTATAAAGTTATGTGTTGCGCTTAGTTGATTTTTAAGAATTTTATCAAATAAATTTTGGACAAAATTGTGAATAAATTCATACCATACAGACCATTCTGATGATATTTTATAAACACATGCCAAAAGCTCTGTTTCTACTACTTTTTTGGAAATAATTTAAAACTAGCGCTATTATCTCGCTCGCTAACGCTCGCTCGATTATATTTAATATTTATTATTTATTTATACACGGAAAGAAAAATCAAACTTTTGTAG
>WNHD01005197.1:0-10434 GCA_011057455.1 Ganaspis sp. Gsp50 | reverse complement strand
TGTTAACTTATTATTAATCTGTCCTTTTAAATGTTTTCTTTAATCATTTTCTTATGTAATACATTAAAAGTAAGAAATTTGATTAAAAACAATAATAAGCCCTTTAGAACCCCTTATTATATTATTAAAAAAATAAATAATTTTAGTTTTAAAATTTCCGGGAAAATAAGGCTCTGAGATCCGAGAAATCTGGGAATTTGAAAATGCCAGTTCCCTAGACACCCTGATAGTGCAAATTACGACTATAATGTACACTTATAAAGTAGTCGTAAATTTGTCTGCACTTTTTCGTTGTTTTGTTTCTTTTCTCTTATTTATATTTTCTCGTTTTTTGTCCCTAAACAGGAGAATTCTTCGGAGGATAATCTTCTGGGAAGTCAGGCTCTGGATATTGCGTTGATTGTTGGACCAATTGTCGGCTGTCTGTTCCTAATTGCTGCTGGCTCTCTGATTGCGTTCTTCATGATGGCCCGGAAGAAGCGAGCGACACGCGGAACTTACAGTCCCAGTGCTCAGGAATTCAGCAACCCCCGAGTGGAAATGGATAACGTGATGAAGCCTCCGCCAGAGGAAAGATTAATTTAATGAATTTGAAAAGGGAAGAGCGACAGTTTTCGCTAATATATCCTAGTCCCTTGAGTAAGTTGTCTTACTCCCTTTCAATTGGATTATATAGAAAATTATGAAAATAAGAAAATTAAATTATACGAAAGATTTCTAGAGCCGTGAACAACTTTTTTAAAAAGTCTCTCGCTTTTCTAGTCCTCGTTTCATGATTCTAAATATCTAACGACGAAGAAACTTGGTTCGTTTCTATAAAATAGCGATGTATTTTGAAATTTTATTGATATTGAATGAGAATTTCAGATGGCTCTTACTTGAATCTAACTGAAAGAACCAATCAAATGTCAGAGCTTTAATGAAAGTGTTCTCCGAGGACTGAAAGACTTACTCAAAATGTCTGGTTTTCGTATCGAAAACTGTTTAAAGTGTACTTAAAAGATTACTCAAGTGTTCTTATCTTAGCAGAGCAGCAACAAAACCCGTCCATTTTAGTGCCTAATGTACTCAACTGATAAATATTACTGATATTATATTTATAGGCAAAAGAAAAATAATGCAATAATCACATTCCGAAATATCATAATATGTCTTAAGACAAGATCTCCAAAGCATAATTGTGACAAGAAGATTATTAAGTGTTAATTCGCTACGAAGAAGCTATAAATAATAGTACAATTTCTGTACTTAGCAATAAAGCGAATGCATTTTTATCGTATGTGAATTTGAACGACTCGTTTCATTTAATAATATATAAATGAAATTTATTCTATAAATGAAATTCATTCTATAAATGAAATTCATTCTGTAAATGGAATTAATTCTATAAATGAATTTCATTCTGTAAATGGAATTAATTCTATAAATGAAATTCATTGAATAAAACGAAAACAAATATGCTCGTACATTAGGTAATTTTTATATAATGTTGACAAATCTCTCGTTAAATTTTAAATAATATATTATTGATGTACTTTGCTCATTGTCGATTTACTTTTAAAGGAAGTAAATTTATCGTGTCGTTCAGATTGATAATTTTGTAAATATTGTAGTACAATAGATAAATAGAGTCTAATTATTAACTATTTTATCGATATTTTTATGAAAAATAGTATTTAATATACATAGGTATTATTTGATATATTGAATATTTACTGTAACGACCAAAGTATTTCAATCGTGGGAATACAAGCCTGAGCGATTCTTGATTTTTTAAAATTCGCCAACACGGAATTTGGTTTTCCAAATTTGTTACAAAAATTAAGTTTTAAATTTTTCATTATTGTTACGATTTTGTTTTACATTTGAATGAAACTTTTTAAAAAAAATATTGAATGTCTTTGTATTAAATTCGTATTTTAATATCTTTTTTTATTAACATGAATTGACTAAAAATTCTGTAGACTATTGTATCGTGAAATAAATCTGTTTGTACATCTGCGATTTCGCAAGACTGAGAAGTGGATGTGTGATTAATTTTGAAGCACTGTGTGCTTGCGATTTATAAATTTACTCAATTTTGAGATTCAACATGATTGATCATCATCAATGATTAATTAACCTTAAATTAAGAAGCATTTGCTCTAGAATGCGTGAAGCTCGAATGTGTGGACGATAAATATTTTAACATTCAAGACTTTGCTGTTATACATATCTGATTCTTAAGTTCATTAACGATGATATTCGTCTGAAGAATAAAATTCGAAACTTATTTCAATAAAATATATGTATATAAAACAATTCATTTACAGATATTTACAATTTGCTAGTATTAAAATAAATAATGCTAAGGACAGTTTCGAAAGCGTTTAAAATTAAAATTTATAACTGATTGGTACTAATTAAAATTCACAACAAATGTGAGTATTCGAAGACATTTAAAAAATGTGTATAATCTTTAAAATAAATTTATCTAGATATTTACGTATTTTATGTACATAGTCAATTTTTTAATTGTAAGCCAAATAAGGCATCGAATTAATAAAATTTTTAAATAAAATTTTCGAGACTGATTAAAATTTGTTCCTAAATTTTTATCCTACTTATTTCCAGCCTACGGTCTTTCCATTGATTTTGGCAAGTTTCTCACGTGATAGTCTGTCGAAAAATAAAAGGCCTGATGCTCGTTCAATACTCTCTGGCGGAACCTAAAAAATTAAAACAATTAGAATTGAGATTATTTTGTATCATTTTATGAGTTCTTATAAAGAAAATGAAATTATAAAACTAAAGTAAATTATATTATATAAAAAAATTATATTATACATAAAAATTAAAAAATACAACATATTCAAAATAAATTTGAAAAAAGTTTAAAAAAAAAAATTAAATTCAGAAGTACAATTTTCCAAAATTAATTAAGTGACACTAATTAACTTTTATACGCCAAGCAAGAAAAAAAGTTTATCACGGTTTTAAAGGAAGTTAAAACAAATCATACGTATGTTTTTCCGTTGTAGTACAATAAAAAAATGTTTTAAAGTAGTCTTAAGAAGGGTAAACCAGACAGTAGTCGGCCACTTTTCGTTTGTAATTATAGTTCAGAAATTTAAAAAAAGAAGTAATTTTTCTTTAAAAAAAAGAGATCTCAATAAAGATACCTAAATTTAAATAATAGTAAAATATTGATTTTTAAAAGATTTTTAAAGTCTTGAAAAGTGTCCGACTACTATCAGTCTTCATATTTTTTTTAAACAACAATTTTTGAACAGGTAAAAAAAATTTTTTGTAAATTTTTCTCGTGTTTCCTTTAAAGACCACTCCAAAGACCTTTAATGTTGGTCTTCCTTTAAAGACCAACATTGTATTGTTAAACTAAAAAAAAAATAGTAATTGCATTTTTTATAGTAACTTTACCGAATTGATTATTTGAAACAGACTACTGTCTGTTTTGAGAAGTTTTGAACAAATAATTTTTTTCATATTTAAAAATTGGTTTTTCGTGATTATATTTTATGTATACTAATTGATACTAATACAATGAAACTCCTTACGAAATGCTAAATTTGTTACTGTTCCTAAACCTTATTTTTTTATCCTGAAAGTCAAATTCTTTGAATTAAAATTCTTAACTGGCCGACTACTGTATGGTTTACCCTATTTTTAAATATTTTGAATTATTGGGAAGTATTTGAAAATATTTTTAAATATTTTAAAGTAGTTTTAAGTATTTTTAAATATTTTAAAGTAATTTTAAGTATTTTTAAGTATTTTTGAATATTTTAAAGTAATTTTAAGTATTTTTAAGTACACTGAAGTATTTTAAAATAATTTCAAGTATTTTGAAATATTTTAAAGCTTTTTAAGCATTTTTAGATATTTTGAATTATTGGAAAGTATTTGAAAATATTTTAAAGTAATTTTAAGTATTTATAAATATTTTCAAGTATTTTAAAGTACTTTGTTATTTTTTAAATATATCTTTAAAATATTTTAAAATCTTTTTATAAATTATTTAGCCCTTAAAATGCTAATATTTTTAAAGAATTAGAACTATTTTGAAGTATCTTTAGATATTTTGAAGTATATTTAAGTAATTTTAAGTATATTTAAATATTTCTAAATATTTGCAAGTATTTTGAAGTGTTTTGAAGTACTCTGAAGTATTTTAAAGTAGTTTTAAGTATTTTTAAATATTTTTAAGTATTTTAAAGTAGATTTGCGTATTTTTAAATATTTTTAAGTATTTTAAAGTAGATTTGCGTATTTTTAAATAATTTTAAGTATGTATTTTTAAAAATTTAAAGTATTTTGAAAAAGTCAGAAGTATTATTGTTGAAAAATTATTAAAAAAAACTTATTGAAAAATCGTAACGATTACAATGCTTCCTCTATAAGGTAGCAATAGGGGAAAAGGGGAAAAAATACTTGATTTTAGGTGCTTTAAGGAATTCTTTTTAAAAAAAAGGGTAAAATAAGGGAGAAAGGGGGAAAAAAAGGTGATTAGGTAAAAAGGAGACAAACTGTGATCCCTGATGTAGTATATATAAAATACAGTATACCTGAAAGTTCTTTAGTGGCGCATTATCATCAATTGGCACATTCGGCATTACAAAAGCCTCCATTTCTAATTTGTGATCAGCAGTTTCCCCTACAACAACTTTATAAAAGTGGGTTGGAACTGCCACGTGATTATTACCAATAACTTCATACCTGACGTACTTTTTTCCATCTGCTTCCACTCTAAAAATGCAATTTTTAGTAAATATTTTCAAAGAATTAAACATTTCTTCACAAGAAACATTGAAAATAAAAAATTCAAAAAAGGATCAATTATTACATTAATAATTACATAATTATATCAGCATAGAAGTTCTTACTTTGGAAGATAGAGAGGTCCAGTACAGACATACACGTCTTTGTAAATATTCGTTAACGATCGAACATATTTTTCTAATCGATTCCAAGAATCCCTGTTAAATCCTCGACCCACCTGAGGAGCCATATTCGATAAAAAGAAAGTTTCTTCTATATGTTTCTGACTTATTTTGTGATTTCCTGCAGCTGCTAAATGCCCTCGATCGTAACCACTTCTTTTGTAATCGCTGTTTTCTGACCTAAAAGTAATTAACATTAATTACAACTTAAATAACTAAATTCCTTACAGGTACGAATAATTTATCAATCAAATTCTTTGTTTATGAAGAAAAGAGCAAAAGAAGGAAAATGATTAAACAAAAAGTAAAATTAATTAAAAAGCGTTTTTATTAAAAAGCGCTTTTTATTAAAAATTATTTTAATTTATATTTATTAAAATGAATAAATTGAATAAATATGAAGACATAAATTTAACTTTCTGATTAATTCTACTCGCCTGAAAAATGGATGAATACTGTTATCTGTAGTAAACTCGCATTTTGAACGATCAACATTATTTTTTACGTATATTTTTTCCTTTGTCAGATGCTCAAAAACCCAATGAGCAACTCTGTTTCGTCTGTCGTAAGAAAGAACAAAATCTTCGAAAGACCTCACATTGTCGAGGCCAGGAAATCCATACTTCATGATCTGTAATAAAATTACATCAACTATTTGCACTTTATTCAAAAGCTATTTTTAAAAATAATTGCGGATAAAAGTAAAAATGTATTAACAAGAAAAATTAAAATATTGAAATAATTGAAAAAATGAATTGTTATAAACGATTTTTAGAAGACTTTTAAAACTTCAAAAATAAAATTATAATTTAATACATGTCATATAAATTTTGCCAATAAATAAATAAATAAATAAATAAACATAAAATACTAACATTATTTTAATATACTTTTAAAACGAAGTTGCACCCCACATTTTTAATCAACGATTTCGATTATAAATATTTTTCTATTAATTTTGCATTTTCAATTTTTATCTCAAAAGATTTCTTAAAACTTATTTTATTTGAAAAATAGTTTTAAAAAAATTTTAGGCAAAACAATTTTATAATATTCTCCTTGACGTCATATTAATTTCTTTCGAATCGTTGAGAAAAAGTGAATTTCAATCAGGTCTTTTAAAATTTTAAGAATTGGGAAAAAAGTTTCAATGCTAGAAAACTAGAAATATTTTATGACCAAATAATATGTTTTTCCTTTAAACAAAAAATAAAAATATTTTTGAGGTATCGTAAATAGCAATTACTAAGTGTATATATTATTTAAAATATACATATACATATATATATATATATATTTCAGCGGTCTAATTCAAATGTATGCACATACAGTTTTTTGCAAATCGTATTTTTTTAAAATTTCAAGTAATTTTTAAAAAAATAAACTAATTTTCCAGAATTAATACACAATTGTTTAACTGTTTAATTGTTGGTATGAAAGATGAAATAAAATCAAAGAACTTTTTGAAAAAAATGTTAATAAATTTTAAAATAACATAAATTGGATAAGTACATTTTTTTAAAAAGAAAGTCTTTATTTTTTTCAATTTTGCTTGAATTTAATACATTTTTATAGTAATTGTTTTCTTTTTTAAATTTTAATATTTCAATCATTTAATTTTTTTTACAGTCAACTTCAATTTTTTTCAAAATATATAGGGGAAGAATGTAAATCTACATTTTTTTAAAATATCGGGAAAGAATGACAATCTACATTTTTTCAAAATATAGGGAAAGAATGACTTAGTAAAAAGTATAAATCTTTATAAAAGTACATTTTTATAGTGAGACAAAAAAGTAAACAAATCTATAATTCCCTGAGTTATTGAAAATGTTAAAAAATATTGCGTTTTACACTATTTTGCCACTATTTTTAAGAATGACGAAACAACTCGATTCTACTTATTTTATAAAAAATTTACAAATTCAAACTATTTGAAGAATAAAATAAATAATTTTAAAATTATATAATTTATATAATAAATTATATAAAATATATTATACATTTCCTTCTTACGAAATGTTCGATCCCTTTTTAATCTGTTTTTTAATTAACAAAATCTTGTGGAAGTTTCAAAGTTTGTAACCAAAAAAAACCTGTTTTACTGCATTATCATTATTAAATCATTTTAAGCATTATCATAAATTAAATTACAGTACTTGATTTTTTAAGAGAAAGAAAAGTGAAAATACACACAAGGAATGCTAGAGGTTATGTTGCAAAAATGTACAAAACTCACTTCACTTATTCTTGATCCTTGTACAGTTAATTTTGCGCCCATGTTTGCCTGATTTTCAGCTGGCACTATTGGCGATGCTGCCGAAACAGTGCCGAAAATCGGCAGACACGGTTTAATCTTTAAATTTAAGTTGGAAAATATGCTCGCTCTGTTGTCTTTTTCATCCTTCAAATATTGCACTCTTTCGAAATGTTTTCCCGCGAACCATCCTCCGAACCCCGCAACCGACAAACTGCTAAATTGCAAAAATACCTTCGTCACACGTACCATTATATATATTTTATTTTTCTTCAATATAAATAAACAATTTATATCAATTTCTTTTTAGAGAAATGCATCCCCGAGATGAACAGTTAGCAGACGACACGACCAACACGTGAGTCAAAAAGTCGTCTGCTAGTCACGTGACCACACGCTCTTTATTTGAAAAAAAAAAGAATATTTATTAAAAAAAATATTTTATTATTTTCAAGTAATGCGTATTATAAAACTACAAACCTCTTTACATATATTTACAACGTATTTCACTCGTATAAACTTTCTGCGACGTTTTAACAATTTTGTTGGCCTTTTTCCAAACATGAGTTGATAAAAACAATACTTATGTACATCATAATATATGTATTTTGAAAAATAATTTTCAAACTGTCTTACGTTTTACGCTTAAACGATATAAAAAATTATTTGATACTTCCATCCATCAATTTACGGTATTTTATCGTTTAAAAGACATACAACATATATTTTATACTTGCAATTTTATTACAAAGTTGAAGTCGTGTTTCTCATCAACGATTGTTTATAATTTATATTTTATTTATAATTATATTGTTATATTTATTTTTTCTTCTCAATTTTTATCTCAAAAGGTTCTTCAAAATGTATTATATATTATATATTATAATAATTATAATACATATTTACCTATATTTTTTGTAAATAATAAATTTTAATCAAAAATTTTCTTAATATTCCGCTTGATGACAATTTTTATAGAATCGTTGATATAAACATTGAGAACTTCAACCAGGTAATTTTTTAGTTTTAATAAACATGTTTTTCATTGTCACTGGAGACTGAACTTTTTTCATAATTAATGAAAATTTTCAATATATGCCCAGGTTGTTATATGTAAACAAACATTTGATTGTTTTCGAAAAAAGTATTTGTTCTTTTATAAACTTTCTTTTCTTTTTTTCTGAACTTTCTGTTCTGTTCTTTTCTTTTTTTCTCAACTTTCTGTTTTTTTCTTTTTTCTTAACTTTCTGTTCTTTTCTTTTTTTCTCAACTTTTTGTTCTTTTCTTTTTTCTCAACTTTCTGTTCTTTTTTTGCACTTAAATTGCAGAAATGAAAATGTGTACACAAAGTAACGAAAATAGTTATTTTTCGTCGCGTGTTGCAATTTACGTGAGGCGAAAAAAGCTCTTCCGTACGAGTTGCATGTGGTACTTTTGAAAAACTTTTATTTAAAAAAAGACGCCAAATATTTGTTTTGGAAAAAAAAGGAAAGAAAGTTTTGGCTAACGTTTTTCTATTGTAATCGAAAATATTTATCAGATTCTTAGAATAATAAATGTAAAAAAAAACTGAGCGAGCATCTAATTTACAGCAAAGTATACAGAGAAGTATATTTTCCTGCCAATTAGACAGTAAATTTTGCGTAGTACATTTAATTTAACAGTAAATTTTGTAGAAATTATACTTTTCTACAAATTCGCAGAAAATTGCACTTTATTGTATTTTTTCTTATTTGCTTTCTGTAGTGATGAAAATTGATTTGTTTTTTGAAACAGAAGAAACAAATATAAAAGTAAAGCAGAAATTGATGTTTATTCTTCTGTCAAAAACTTCTAATTTTGGTGCTGAAGCTCAATAAGTATTTTACATGCTTTTTTAATTTGTAATTTAAATTTGGAATTTTTCACTGGAATTTAAATGCAAAAATTTAATTTTTTTCTACAAATGGAAATGTTTGTTTGCACATAATAACTTAAACATGCCAGTAAACTATTTTACTAGCAGTTTACTATTTTACTATGTAATAAGCAAAAATTTGTTTAATTTACAAAAAATTGGAAAAAGGCGTTTTCACGTTGGGCACTTTTTTTCACGAAGACTAATATTACTTCTCATCGTCAGAATCTTCAGCTAAAACTTTATCATGTCCCGGTAACATTCTTGGATCAAACGTTGTTTTAAAACACTTTTGGAAGATAAGTCGAGCTCTTTTAGAAGGCTGTCGTGGTGGCGAACAGGGAATGACATCATCATCGTTTCTTTGATCACTTCCACCGGGATTTGATTTTCTACTCGGAAATAGGCTCTGTATCTTGCGATTTGTTCCCGTTGTACTGTTTGGCGACTGCGAAACAGTTGAAGGAACAATATTACTAGTTTTTGCAGTGGATGTGTCATCTTCAATGAATCGCACATTTTGTGTTTTTGACGAATTTTTTGAAGACCTGTTTGAAGGCACGTTCTCAACAATATTCGCCGTAGTTTTGTTATTTTCGTTTAATTGTACTTGTTGTATACTTGATGAAACGGAATGAATAGAAACTTTGTCCATTTCGTGGAGGCTTTTATTTCCATTTGTATTTATTGAGCTTGAATCAGCTGATTTGGTAGAATGCTTGCGTTTCGAAGATTTGGAGCTGGATGGTTTCTTTGCGGTTTTTGTTGTCGCTTTTTTTGGAACTGTCTTTTTCTTTAAACTCGCGCTCGCAGGTGGAGCAATAGACTCTTGAGTTGCAACATCGGGATTAAGAGTAGAGAGCAAGAGATTTGTTTCAAAAGATGGATTCTTCAACACGAAGACCACGGGACTAAAAATTATTATTTTATTATTTGTTTGTATTTTTAACAATTTGTCACGTTTGTTTTTAGTAATATTCACTTCTATTTGAATAAGAGAATTATTAATCGAATAATTGACATTCGATAAATAATTTTGTTTATGTATAATTGAAAATATTGTAAAATTATTTCTTGTTACAATATTTTCCATTACACATAAACAAACTTTTCTTCCTTCAAAAAATATAAATATAAATAAACATAAATAAATATAAATAAGTATAAATAAATATAAATAAATATAAATATAAATAAATATAAATATAGGGTCAATCCATTATATTTCGACTAAAGTTGTTGCGTACCTATTTTAAAAAAAATGTATACTTTCAGAAATGAATCTGTAAAGTATCTGGACTACGAAATAAGAAAAAATATGTTAAAATTTCTATCAATTCTCT
>WNHD01005196.1:0-13091 GCA_011057455.1 Ganaspis sp. Gsp50 | reverse complement strand
AAAAATAAAATAAAATAGAATCGCAGGAACCAAACAGATATTTATAATGCAGGTAATGTTTTATAAATATAGGAGTGTCAAATGCAATTAGAAGTGTGTCAAAAATTAAAATGACAAGTTCGAGAAACAGTAAGATCATTAATGTCAAATTTACACTGCTAAAATTCTGGCACGTGAATTTTCTTGTCATAAATTTCACCTATTGTTAAATCAATTTTACTGCAGACTTCTGCAATATTCACAATTATTGTTTTTTGATGTACACGTGGCTATATTTGATTCAAGGTCTCAAGTGAAGAACTCCTTTGAACGATTGAAAATAGTTTAAAAACATCCTAGTATTTCATGTAAAAGTTTGGTTTATTATTTAATTTACATATACAAATATAATGGACATCAAGTACATTCTGTATTTGAATCATTAATTTTTTAAATACATTGTACTGTCTGTGCAATTTTAAGAAACAAAATACTATTTGCATACATAGTGACAGTGAATTTGTAAAGTTACAATTTTAATATTTAAGGTACAATTGTCAAGAATGTAAACAATATTTCCTCATGCTTTTATTCATTCATTTAATATTTCTGTGTAACGCATTAACGATCATAGGCAACTACTTTAACGTTACATTGAATCATGTATAAAACGTATACGTTTTATATATATATATAGCTTGTATACAAGTTTTCTTTTTAAAAAAGTAGTACTTATCTTCAAAGTTGTATACGCATCAACAAAATTTAAGACAACAAAACTTCATTTTTGATGAAATTAATTTTTGTTCAAATCAATTTTTAATTAATCAAATAAAATTTTGTCCCATCCATTAAAGTTTCTTTAATTTTGTTGCTGTAACCACAACATTTGCTTCCAATATTTTATCACACTATCAAAATTATGACTCTTTATTTTAACTATTTCATATTCATTTTGTACTTTTATTGTTAAAATTGTTTCTGTTTTTTTATTGTTATTCTTATATAGTACTTTATTACTATTATTGTTTACTATTGTAGATTATACTTGTTTACTAGATTGTTTACTATTATTTCAAAGTTATTATTTGAATAAAACTACGTTCTCAGCACATATGATAAGTTTTATGAAATTAAAAAATTGTACAAGTTTCCTAAAACTTTAGAGACGGGGACATGAAGAGGTTTTTTTGAAAGATGAAAAGACAATTTTTGGCCGAGAGATGAAACGTACCTCGCAGACACAGGCGACCTGCTCCTGTGTAAATCCAAAGCTAGGCAACTGACCATTGCCGACGGCCCCGCCGCCGGCGGAACTTGCCGGACTATCTTGGGGACTGTAAACTGCCAGAGCCAAATTTTCTGCGGGGCCAGATGAATGGGTTAGAGGGGCTGGAGTGCCCCTCGGACTGTATTCTGGCGTTGAGCCAAGGACCTCCGAACCGCTAGACGAAGGCCCTATTCCGGCCCCGCTTACTCCTCCGTAGGCCATCATCGCATCATCTCCTGGTCCACTCACACTATCCCCCCCGATTCGAATCCTTCCACCCTCCACTCTTTATCACATCCAACTTCCGTCAACTCACCAGACAATTTTTAATGTTTCACACTCGCGACACAATTCAATTGTACATTAATCAGGTTTATGCCTCATTTCTAATTGTCCCCGAGACCACAACTCTAGTCTTTAAGCAACTCATACTCTTCCCCCAAAGTCTGCCCTGATATTCCCATTATTTTTGTATCCTCTGATTATTCTTCTTTTGCTGCTTTTTTCCTTGGCTTTTTATCTCTCTGGGTTTTTCTTGTTTATCTCTGGGTTTTTCTTGTTTATTTCTCTAGGTGTTCTGTTTACTTTTCGCTGTTTTTTGTTGCCTAGACTCTTTAATTCGCTGAAGGTGTTTTGGTTGGAGAATCTTTTCCCGGAAGTTGTAAGTTGTGACTTGATTGAGATTGTATGATTCGCCGACGGTTACGAGTCAGCAGAGGTTCCAAAGCGTGTGGATATTTTTAGGGACTATCGAGAGCTATATGTGAGCTTCCTTGTTGTTTGAGCTAGGATATTTCTCTGGTTACGAGAGGATAGTGTTGATTCGATTTTGGATTGTTAAGCCTCTGCGTTTCCTTTGGACTTTGGCGCTTCGCGAGACCGATTGATTTACTGCGCGTGGGCAGATCCGATTTCGATTACACCTTCTCTCTTTTCAGGCCTGATTTCTCGGCGGCTTTCGATCGACTTACTTCCCGAGTTGAAAGAGAGCGAATAGTGATCCGCGGCGGGTCTCGTGTTTCCACGGGCAGAATTACGCTGTATTTATAGATGCCTGCCTTCCAACGCAACGCACCGGCTATTATTAGGATCGCGTGCAACTTGTACCGGCGCTCAATCCGCGATTCTACTAAACCAGAATCTCACTTGTCGAATCGCTGCTCCATCATTTTTTCAAGTCTCAATTACTGTCACTTGCCCCATCTCGTGTAGATGCTGCATTGGATCTTTGGCAAGACTTTCAGTTGGCAATATAACTGGCGAGCAATCATCAATGACTGGAGGATTGTCAATGGATGATTAGCTTATCAGGATCCACTTAACCAGATCCATTAGCCTCAGCAGCCACAGATGTTAGCTTTGCAAACAATCGTTTCTTGTAATTGGAAGCTATCTCTTTTTATAATTATCTGCAAATTTTTCTTACAATTATGAGTAATCGTTCCTTTTGATTGTAGGTAAACGTATCTTGCAATTAGGATTGTAAATAGAACAATGCTTCTCTATGAGGAAGCAAAATTGTTGAGAATCTGGCAATTATTAACGATTGTATCTTGCAATTATAAACAAATGTATCTTGCAATTATAAACAAATGTATCTTGCAACTACAATTGTGTTTTGCAACTGTAAATGTGTTTTGCAACAGCAAATGTATCTTTCAAATGCAATTGTATCTTGCAACTGCAAATATATCTTTCAAATGCAATTGTATCTTGCAACTACAATTGAATCTTACAATTGCATCTAGCAGTTATAAACAGTTTGATCTTGCGGTTATAAACAATCGTAACTTGCGATATTAGCAGTCTTATTAGAGATTATCTTGTCAATCGATCTTATCAGAGATCATGTAGGAACAAGATGTTATCGTACGTTACGCAGGTAATCAATTCTATTTAAAAATTTCTTGTTCGTCAATCGGGGTGTAATTTCTAAGTAAATTTTCTTTTAGGAATCAATTTTTGCGGAAGTTACTTTACGAAACAATGTCATCAATTGATTGTTATGTCATTGTTGTCATTGTCATGTTAGTGGATGATTGTCATCTTAGTAGTTGCCACGAAAATCAGTAATTATGTTCCTAATCCATAATTTCCATTTTAATCAATAGATTCTAACAAACGTATCAATAAACTATCACTGACGCAATAAATAGTCATCACAGCAATAAATAATCATTAAAACAGTTGATGATCTTTATGTTGTCGATGAACACCTTTTGTATCAATCATGGATCATCGTATTAGGAGCAAATAATCGTCGAATCAATCATGGATCATCATATTACGAGCGAATAATCGTAGAATCAATCATAGATCATCGTATTATAATCGTCGAATCAATCATGGATCATCATATTACGAGCGAATAATCGTAGAATCAATCATTATAGATCCATTGTATTACGACCGAATAATCATCGAATCAATCATAGATCATCGTATTACGAGCAAATAATCTTCGAATCAATCATATAGAGTATCTTATTACCAACGAATAGTTGACGAATCAATCATAGATCATAGAATCGGCATTGACTATCTTCGTCAATGAAAGATGATCCTGTTGACACTAAATAGTTGATATATCAAATCGAGATTCCCGTATTGTCACTGAATGGTTGTCGTGTCAAAGATCATAAAGTTGTCACTGTATAATCGTAATAATGACAGGCAATCAGTGACTGGTAGACACTTGGTCATCAATGACTTGCAGACACTTGTTATCAATGACTTGCAGACACTTGTTATCAATGGCTGTGCAGACACCTGGTTTTTGTCAATGACTGTCAGACACTTATCAATGACCAGCAAACACCTGGTTATCACTGTCACTTGGGACTTTTCAAAAACTCGATTCGTTCCAACGTCATTGGATGACAGTTTTTAGTGTAAATTGGAAAAAATGGCGGCTTTTTGGATTTGTTTTTGAGACATGAGAACGAAGAGTGCTGGCAACACTCGCCCAAATAGGAACCGGAGAAGACTGCCGGTTCTGGCAGAAGAGAAGAGAAGCTTTCCCTCCGATGTGCGACTGCACGAGTTCATTGAGAAGGGCGGAGCTTGTCTGACAGCTTTTGAATTTGCTTTGGGATTGGTTGTAGGTGTGGTATCAGCAACCATGTCGTTCTGAGACTGGCTACTTACTCACTCTCGCGAATGAGTCTCGTTACACCTCCGTTGTACGCTCAATCCTCTCTTGCACGAATCGAAACACTCAAATGTAGACTTTCCTCATGTTGCGAAGAGCAAGAGTTGTTTATCTTCCTGGGTCGTAGAGCTCCATTCTTTGGACGAAACATGTCAAACTTGCTGAAAAATTGGATAAGTTGTTGGCTAGATTTTGAGCAATTGCGCAGCTACTCCGGTTTTAAGGAATTAGGTACTTGAATCTTGAAAAATTGATAGCTGTTTTGTTCCTGAGAAGAGTGTTTCAGTTTTGAAAATTTGTAACTAAATGGCGACAATAAACGTGAATTTCACAAGAATTTATTTGTTTTCTTTGGTTCGATGTTTTATGAAAGTTGGAGAGATTGATTCCAAGAAATTTATCACACTGAAAAAATGTCTGGTTAACTAAACCAAAAAAGAGTGTTTTAAATATTCATTTACTATTTTCTTTGCGCGGTTAAATTAGCTATAGAGTATTCGTTAAGCTAAGAAAAATTCTGAATAACTTAACCAATCATCTAGTCAATTCAACCAACAACAAAAAATAGCTTAGGTTAACCATCAGGCATTACTTTTCAGTATAGACCTTTTTTTCAATGTATAGAAAAGAAGTTGACTGAAAAAGATTTCTAATTTAATCTCTATATAAATCTAATCAGCGATAGTGGTGCCTCTGCTTTGAATTAATTATCGCATATTATCGCATACGCTAACGAATCAGTGAATTTCACTGTCTTACACTGATTTGAATTAGTGAGACAGCTATCGCTAAGAATAAATCATGTTTCGCTGATACAGATTTAGAGAATATATATAGATTGCATATTTAACATTATATATTAATATTCTGATTAGATTGGCTGATAGATTATGTAAATTTCTGGTTAATTTAATTAATTTAACTATACACAGAAAAAACAAAATATTAAATTTCAAAATTCACTTGAATTTTTACAGGCATATGCCTGTAGAACTCCAATTTATCTTGGAATTTAACAGGTGATGCATTGAAAAAGAACATTTTGTTTTTTCTGTATTAATTAATTTATATAGCAATTTCTATTATTTCTGTATTTATAATTTATATAGCAAGCAAGCCATTGTTATTAATTCGGATTCGCAGAGAGTATGTATATGTTAAAGCTTTAAATGAATTCATGATTTTAATTTATTATTTATCGTTTGACAGCTGAAAAATTAAAAAATTCTTTTAATTTCTGAATTAATGAAAAATCCGTTTATTTAAACTCTTCAGTTTCCTTTTAGATAGATTTCTCCCGTAGATTTGTTAATATATATTATCCGATTTTCTACTTTTTTGTACTTCTTCCATGATTTGTTTGTCTTAGCTTAAACACAGTTTTAGCAAATTAATAAGTTAAAAAGCCATCATGTTTGTAACATCTTGTATAATCAAATGGAGTGTATTTTGTCCCAGCAACAACATAAGTCTCATTTTGAAATTCTTGTATAAATAGGAAAGATAAATATTGAAAATAAAATGAGACAAATGGTGCGCGTGTATAACGAAAAATGAACCGACGGAAATGCATCTCAAATGCAACTTTTCAAATAGTCAAGTACCCAGAACACTCTTGTTTTCACAAGAAGCCGAAAGAGTCAAAGAGGAAAGTAGTGGAGTTGTCGGCTTGAAGCCCATAATATATATAGTAATGCCTGCTGACCATATTTTCCAAACTGGGGCTTTAAGCGTACATCTTGCACAAACTTTCTTTCGGTTAGATTTTAGAACAAGGATGTCGTTTGTTTTGCGTATAAACCTCTTGCTTTGCTCTTCTCTGTCCTGCCTCTCTTTTGATTGACATGGGATGATGAAGGATGAACATCCCCACAACGTGTATAACCACATTTGTCCCTTTGCTATTAGCGATCTTTTGAATAAAAACCGTCTTCTATTTTTATACGTACAGTGAATTTCATTCGCTTACAACTCTATTTTAACTGTGTCATCAAAATTTTTCATCAAAATTATCAAGCTCAAAAGTTGAAACGATAACAAGCATAAAAACAAACACTGCAAAAAATAGTGTCTTAAAAGTGGGACAAAAGTGTCTTATTTGGTCAAAAGTGTCTTAAATTTAGACATTTTTTGTGTCTTAGTTACCAAATATGCGTCTTAATTTAAGACGTTTTTGCTCAAAATAAGACACCATGTTTTTGTAGTGAACAAGTGTAGATTTTGTATATTCTTTATTATGAGATAGCTGTTGAATCAGAATCGATCGTTAAATCATGACATCCAATATGCATATTTCAATCCGAAAATTGGCATTGCAATAAAGTCTTTCCGGAGGAAATGTTCACACGTTAACTATAGGTTTATATCATATTGAATTAGAAGGAAGATCGTTGATGTGAACAATGATTGGATAAAACCATGTAAATCTTCGTATTCCTCGTCTTTGTGTTGATCTGTCATGTTGGGGGGAACCCCCGTTGTGATGTCTTTTTCCACATGACAAGGGGTCCTTACTACCAATCAGGAAAAGGACACTGTCGACACCATAATATGACGGATATAGTTATGTATAACATTACATAAAAACGCCTTCTTTTAAAATTCTTTCTTTGTACTTAACTTCTTGACGTTTGACCTCGTAACCCGAGTCACAGATCTTTCCAATTCAACCCCTAATAACTTAAAAATATCGCGTATTTCTTATATTCCTGTTCTTTACTGAACTGAATTTCAAAGTTTCTTATTTTTTTCCTTATTACTTATTTTAATTTTATTATTTTTTATTATTTATTTTTTCCTTCTCGTTTTGCGAATGTTTTATTACTTAAAAATGATTCTTAACACTGTACTTTAAATTTCAAGTTGCATTGGCAAGTTGAATTTGTGCAAAAAACAACAATTGAATTATGTCAACAACTTATGCAAATGTCTTTCATTCGCATTCCAAACTAGATTGTACTTGTTCGAATTCGAACATCCAAAAAACCATATCAGAAAAAAGTCAGTACGTATTTGAAAAAACTCTTACGCATTCACAGGAAAAACAAAATGTTAAATTTCAAAATGAACTTGAATTTTTACAGGCATATATGCCTGTAGAATTCCAATTTATCTTGGAATTTAACAGATGATGCATTGAAAAAGAACATTTTGTTTTATCTGTGTTTTTTATCAGAAAATTATACTTTTGTAATTGCAATTTTTAAAAAAGCGTGGAGCAAAATAAGAAAAGGTTATGTTTCTAAGAGAACAAAAAGAGAATTGTTGGCAGGACGTGGGAAGACAGGGATGACTCTGCGAAGATTGTGGCGACATTGACTCCCTTTATGCAGTGGTTAGATGCTGTCACTGCAGGAAAAAATAAAACACGTGTATTACGTTCCCATAAGTGGCAAAGTTTCGAACCCCATAACCTTCTTGTTCGCTAGCTCTGGACTTGGCTGCAAGAGGCGAAATATTTGTCCCCAAGACCCCATATGGCGTTTCTGAATACTTCCTAATTCTGCTTTCATGCTCTCGCGTCATCAAAAGAAATAATAGAACCAACCGCTACTGGAATTGAGCTAATTTAGTACCGAATTTTTCTATTTTTCGAAAAAATTGGTGACATCAGTTCACGAGCAGCTTGAGGTTATAACTTATTTCATTAGAGCTTTTTATAAATTAATTTTCGTCAGTTTCATTGGATAATTAAAGATAAAGTCTGTTAATTTTCAATGCAACGTAGTTGAATTCCAAGATGCACTTGGATTTTTACAAATATGTAGAATCCTAAAGCAACTCGAAATTTAACAGGCAATGCATTAAAAAATGTACTTAAAAGTAAATCAAATAAATAAATAAAATTAAGAATATACTTATAAAAGTAAATCAAATAAATAAATAAAATTAAAAAATATACTTAAAAGTAAATCAAATAAATAAATAAAATTAAAAAAATACTTAAAAGTAAATCAAATAAATAAATAAAATATAAATTCCACCAATGTAAATAAATAAAATTAAGAAATTTGCTTGAAAGTAAATAAAAAATTAACAACATTGAAGTATTTTCATTTCATAGAATATTTATTGCATCAATTACTTACATTAGAAATCAAACGGTGTTTGTTTTGTTTTAAAGAAATTTAATTGCAGTACAGTGTTACTTTATCAGTTGTGTTTCTGTTTGTGTTGTGTTTATTCAGCCTTATTTTTGAGTTTTTTCTTTAATAATTTAATAAGTACTTTTAAAAAAACCAAGAAAAGAGCCAATTACGAGGTTCCACTTCCTTTATCGCATTGCGAGACCCAAAATTACTTGCGAGTTCTTTATTCACTAAAGATTCTTTTAAAACACTTGAATCGTTCGAAATGTTGTCTTTGAGTTTTGCATCTCGAAAATGATTGATCTTATTTTCCGGAGATTTTAAATCATTGGTTTGAAAGAACGCAAGAGTTTTCTTATAAGGTGAACCTATTGAATTATCCGCAGAACCTATTCCACATTTTGCGTCTTCAGTTTTGTTCGCTACATTTTTCAATTTCTCGATTTTGCTTGGATTTATGATCTTCTCAATTATTGATTGTATTTTAACTTCTTCATCTCCAACACTCTTAACTACAGATTTGTTGTCTAAACATTTATCATTTGTCGGCTTTGCATCCTTTTTAACCTCAGAATTTTTGTTCTTCTCGGTTGTAAACTTCTTGTGCCAACATTTTTCTGTTCCAGACTTTGCATCTTTTTCAGTTGTTGATTTCTTGTCCTTTTCGGTTGCACACTTTTCGTTGGCTTTTTCGATTTTAGCTGATGACTTTTTGTACCAACATTTTTCATTTACAGACTTTGTATCTTTTTCGATTGCCGACTTCTTGTCCTTTTCGACTGCTGACTTTTTGTCCTTTTCCGCTGCACATTTTTCGTCCTTTTTAGCTAAAACCTTCTTGTACCAACATGTTTCGTTTAGAGGTTTTTTGTCCGCAGATTTTGCAGTCTCAGGTTTTTTGTCCGCAGATTTTTCAGCCACAGGTTTTTTGTCCAAACACTTTTCAGCCTCAGGTTTTTTGTCCAAACACTTTTCAGCCTCAGGTTTCTTATCCAAAGATTTTTCAGTCACAGGTTTTTTGTCCAAACATTTTTCAGCCTCACGTTTCTTTTCCAAAGATTTTTCAGTCACAGGATTTTTATCCAAACATTTTTCGTTCGCAGGTTTTTTGTCCAAAGATTTTTCAGCCTCAGGTTTCTTGTCTAAACATTTTTCATTCACAGGTTTTTTATCCAAACATTTTTCGTTCGCAGGTTTTTTGTCCAAAGATTTTTCAGTTACAGGTTTTGTGTCCAAACATTTTTCATTCACAGGTTTTTTATCCAAACATTTTTCGTTCGCAGGTTTTTTGTCCAAAGATTTTTCATTCGCAAGTTTTGTGTCCAAACATTTTTCATTCGCAGGTTTTTTGTCCAAAGATTTTTCAGTTTCAGGTTTTTTATCCAAACATTTGTTACTCTCTGTTTGAGATTTCTTGTCGTCTTTCGTCCCTTGCTTGCATCTTTGCACTTGCTCGAATTCTTCCTTAACAAGATCTTTTGTTTTTTGAGTCTCGTTCTTTAAAAATGAGGAACCGTTTTGGCAAGGTTTTTTATCAGTAGCTGATTTCTCGTTACTCTTGTCAGTGTTAGGCTAAAATTTTTTGTTGATAAGAATTTTATAGTCTTTTCCCGCTTAGAGAATTGGTGACAATTGAAACGGATTTGTCAAGCCTGAAAGATGCGGAAATATCATACTTTTACGGAAGCTGTGGTTTTACATTTATCGTCATCTTTTGCTTCTTTGCATGCTGGACCTGGCTTAGGAATCCGTTTGTTGAATCTTTCCTCCACTGTTTCTGCGTTTTGTACCTTACTTCCACATTGGTCGGTTGCAAAAGATCTGTATGAAAGGAACTTCATTTTAAGCTAAGATACAATTAATTACGCACTATTTAGTAATATATTTTTTGGTACACAGTTTCTTTTTAATTACTTTTTGCTACAGCTTTCTAGTTTTTGCAACTTATTTGTAAAAGGAATCTTCTCATTGTTTATATAGTTGGAATAAAGAATTTAAGAATAAAGAATTTAGAGAAAAAATTTAAAGAAAATAATTTAAAGAAAATAATTTAGAGAAAAAATTTAAAGAAAAGAATTTAAAGATAGAATTTAGAGAAAAGAATTTAGAGTAAAGATCGCATTTAGAGTAAAAAATTATTTATCAACATTGATATTAATTTTCAATTAAATTTCTTGATTCACTGTAAAAAGTAAATCTTATTTTAAGACAGGAAATAAGTCTTAATTTCAGATGCATCTAAAAATACGATTATCTTTTAACTGTGTAGAAACGTTTTATTACCTAGAGGCAATATCCCGAGGGGAATTGACCTTAGTCCAGGTGGAGAATTCCCTATCTTTGGAATTCTTCTTTTTTGGTGGACATCCAACACAGAATGACTTAGGTTTCTCGCAAGGGTCAGGTTCGAAACATTGTGGACGGCAAATTCTAGGCTTAGGACATGGATTTTTCTTTTTCTCTGGACATTTGGATTTGTAACATTCGCCTTTTTTAGAGTCTGGACACCAACCATTGCAATTTTTCTGTTTATTATTTTTTGGCTGCTGAGCTTTCGGTTCGTTTTCTGTGGGATATGGAATGCATTGAGGTTCAGGAGGAGGCTGACAATCAGAAGACGATTTATTGGACTTTTTGTTCTTCGGGGGTGGAGGTTCTGGGCAGCATTGTGGTGGTGGCGGAGGTGGTGGTGGAGGTGGACAACATTGAGCAGATTGTGGTGGAGGTGGTGGTGGAGGACACGGAGGTGGACATTCCTGCGAATCATTTGCATTATTTTTTGACTTCTTTCGATTGCGATTGTTTCTCTTTCCTGATGACATATTGGCTACTTGTATCGAGGATTTTAGGGCTCTCGTTTTTCGCATACCTGTCCAATAAATTTTTATTGTATTTTATTGTAGTTTTTGTATTTTTGTTATTGTATTGTATATTATTGTATTGTATATTATTGTATTTTAACTTATATTATTGTTTAATTATTTAATATTATTTTTTTAATGTACATACAACTGTACTTCAAATTAATTAATTCTCTGTAGTTTTGGATTTCACTCGAAACCTTATATTGGTTTCATTGCAGGCATAAGGGGTAAAAAAGGGCTTGAAGCTTTTATTTGTTTTTCAATTTAAAAGAATTTAAAATTTTTAAATTTAAAAGTTTAAAAGAAAATTAATTTAAAGATTTGAATTTTAAAAAATGTGCATATTTATAGAATTTAAAGTTTTGTAAAAAAATTTTTTTAATAATTATTACATAAACGGTTTGTTTATTTCTTGGCTATTTTTAATATTTCATATCAATAGTGTGTGCTAGAATTTATTCGTACCTAAAGGTCCAGATTCTGACGAATATCCAGAAACTGTGTGATCCGAGAATGATTTCGATCTTCGCAGACGATTAGCTTCCACTGGCAACATAAAAGCAGTGCTTGATTTTTCATTCTCAGAATTCAAAATTGAAAAAGGTTTCTCCATTTTTATTGAGGCGGATTGAACTCTTTTTTTCTTCATAGGTGGTATCCTCGAGAGCGTTTTGGAAGGAGATTCTTTTGAAAAAGTTTTGTAGATTGTTTTCGACTCAAAAGATTCAGAATCTGTTTTAATTCAAAAACGATTAATTAAGTTTTTGCTTAATAAAATTATGTATTGAAGATTTAAAGATGAATCGAATTTTAGGGATCCTTTGGGTTTACTGAAGGATAATTTCAAGAAAATGCGTTTTCAGTACATTTTCATTAAGTAAAATTAAATTATTACATTTTTAAATTATTAAATTTATTTTAATTATTAAATTATTATGTTAATTATGAAATTATTGCATTAATTATTAAATTTATTTTAATTATTAAATTATTATATTAATTATTAAATTATTGCATTAATTATTAAATTATTACATTAATTAATAATTTATTACATTAATCATGATTTAGAAAAGTGACTATTGGTGTGAAAGGTTTTTTTTCGTAAATACCTTGTTCCAGAAGATCGTCTTTTTTGAAATTATTCAAGCTTATGTTTAAAGCTGAAGAATCTTTCAATGTTTCATTTTGACTAAATGGCAATTGAAATAGTTGTGAACGAGGAAATGCCAATAACGCTCCTGAGAGATTGACATTATCCTCCGAAGCCTCGTTTTCTTTTGTCCTATTTAAATATTGTTCCTCCCTTTTTGAAAACTCCAGGAAACTCCAAAATCTCGCTGGTGGCGGTGTAGTATGAAAACACGAAATAGTCTCATTCTGAATGAAGAAAAATAAATTAAAAGTTGATTTTTATTCTTATTTTAACTTGAACTAGTCAAATTATTTAACATTTATTTTTGACATTAGAATTATTTTTGTATTTCTTTTCAAGCTATGTTTATATAAATGACATTAATTTGACGTTTAAAATGATAATCGATATCATTTATTTTATTTTTTAGAAATTTGATTAAATTTGTTTTTATAATTTTCATATACGTTTAAAGAAATAAATAGATAATTAATTTATTTTGATTATGATACCTGAAATGGTTTTCTTGTGACCAATTGTGTCAGATCGTGGAACAGCCAACTCTTGAATTTGTTCAATTTTGCCATTTTATTTTGAAGAATAA
>WNHD01005195.1:0-10435 GCA_011057455.1 Ganaspis sp. Gsp50 | reverse complement strand
TCTATTGGTTGCCAATAATTTGCCAGGAAAAAAATGATTGGGCGCCAACAATGGACCATTATTTAGCCAATCGTAAGCATTGGCAATTTCCCACTGGGCGAGTAATAGTACAATAGTACAAATCCGTTTAATGCATGCATTTGTATTCCGTGAACCACAGGAAATTTAAAAACTACGTGTGCACACATTGAAAAGACAACATCAAGAGTGTAACTTGCATTTATTAAGCTTGACCTGAACTTCTTGGTTGCAAAGCAACTCGCATATTCTTCGTTGCACTAATCTGTAGAATCGTCAACTCATATAATTGTTTGCAATTCACTTAAAAATATATTCGACGCTGCTTGGATTTAAAATAATTTTTAGTTACTTCAGAGGAAGAGCGCCAATTTAGAAGGATGTTTTCGTTTCTCTGTTAAAATTACAAATTCACTGTTATACAACATTTTTTTATCTTTCTTCAATGTAGTAAACTGAAAAAGAAACTTGACAAACCATCGATTAATTCAGCTATAAATCAACAATAAAGAAGTTTTAAATAAAAATTTTTTAGTTTCATTCACAAATAAAATCTTATAAAACCCTTTTTTCTACAATAGTCTTTTATCAAATAAAATCTAGTTTTTAAAATTAGCATTCCTTTCTCAAATTAATGTAAACAATAAATGTTAATAAAACAATTTCAAATAATACATTATTTAAAATAACACAAAATACTTACAAAAAATATTTTTCATCTGAGAAAGTTATTTAGTTTATTAGTTAGCTATTGTCCATTATAATTTTGTCCTAATAACAAAATTTCTATTCCATTCTTTTGGAAAGTAAAGCAAAAAATTGAAATCCAAAAAAAATCGGGATTTAATTCCATTTAAGAAAAAGGCGTGATATTCACACTATTATACATTATTGTGAATTTTATTACAGTTTTTACAACAAAATGGACACATTGTGCCCATTAGAAACAGAAATAGGAAGGTAATTGAAGAATTTTGTCACGCTCGATTTTGTAATTCTAAGAGTATATAGGAATATTCTTTTACTAAAAGGTGCTTCTAGCCAAGAGATGCGCCTACAGAAGTCAGTACAAGTTTTGCGTAATTTTTGGCATGTATCCATTCCTCCGATCAATATCTATGAAAAGTGGCAACACTTTTGCGTAAATAAAATTCGTATTTACTATTCAGCATTCTATTACCACTTTTCTGCCATTCGAGTTTTGAAATTCCATTCAACGCGTTTCGAAATTTACCTTATTTTAAAATTCTACTTCTTTACTAAAATTTACTCTTTTTAAGCCTCATTATTTTGCTTTTATTTGATCAAGTGTCTCGCTTGTAAATCAATTCAAGTGGAAATCGGTTCAAAATCAAAAACAGACAATTAGAGTTTTAGTCAATGGAAATTTTTGTAAAAATTATATTAATAGAATTCAAACCGTTTTGAAAAACAATGTAAAAGTGTGTAAAAAACGATGTGTAAAAATGTTTAAAAAACGATATGAACACTACAGAAAATGGTGTCTTATTTTAAGACGTTTAAACATTTTAAAACGTTTAGGGTGTATTCCTTATTGGTGGAAATAACGTAACCCGCTTCCTTATTGGTCCAAATTTTAAGACGGCAATAAACGTCTTAAAAATGACCACCTAAACGTCTTAAACCAAAACACCTGTTTTGATTTAAAAAAATGTAAAATGTGTAAAAAATGTAAAAAGTGTAAAAAATGCTCGAAAAAATGTAAAAATATGAAAAAAATTGTACAAAAAAAATGTATAAATGTTTGTAGAACAATGCAACAAGTAACAAAATTGAGATACAAATTGTGTAAAAACAAAAAAAGAATTTGAACTTGATTTGAAACTTCTTCATGGAAACTCATTGAAACTCATCATGGAACAAAAAATAAATTCGAAACAATGAATAAAACGAAATTGAAATGAAAGAAAAGTGAAAATAAAGGGCAAATATATCAAATCTGTAAACAATTTTCGAAAACATAAAGTTATTGAGTTAGTGGATTCGTCGACAGTTTGAAAAGTTGCTCGTTTCGGATGAAATTTAATGCTTTGCTTGTACTGGTGAAATATACTTATTGAAATAAAGGCTGTAAAAAATTGGAGTGTAAAAATGCTTTCTCTGGAAGATATAAATTGGTTGGGATGTTTGAGGGACCGTGTGTTTGTGTATGTTATGAGACATGTGCATCTGAAACGTGTATACGTACACACAAATACCAAATAAGTATCTCAATTACGTGCACACTGACCCAACAGGGTTACTTTCACTGATAATCCGGTGGCGACTTTTTCGTCCAAGTATTTTGCTAAAGGTCCGGCAGATTTCACGCTGATGTAAGTGAAGACGAAGTACGGTTACTTCCGGCATTGTAAAGACACGTGCAGTACACGTATATTTAACATTAATTCAAGAGTTTAAGAATTTTCTTATGCAAGAATTTTTAGAATATTCTGTACCCAAGATTCCGTTTTTTTACAATAAGTCTACAGTACAATTGTTTTTTCCTTTTCCCAAGAAAACGGCAAATTCCGCGTTATGTAAAGAGTTTAAAAATCATTGTTACTTTCGAGGAAAAATGATTTCTGTAAATGATAGTTTTGTATCGTGTACAAAAGCATCTCTCAAAATTTATCTTTAAAATTTATTTATTTTTACAATTTTTGAGAGATACCTGGCTGGTATTTTTTAAATAAAAAGGTAAATAAAAAGGGAAATAAAAAGGTAAATAAAAAGGTAAATAAAAAGGTAAACAAAAAGGTATTTTTTAATGTTTTTGTACTGCTGATAAAATCATATACACATAGCGATTGATGAAATAAGATTGATTCTAAAGTTAGATAAAAAGTGTATGAAAATTATGTTTATAAAATCAATTTGAGAATTAAATACACAGAAAAAATTTTGCTTTTTAGTGCACCATCTGTTAAATTTCAAAATGAATTGAAATTCTACAGGCATACCTGTAAATATCCAAGTTCATCTTGAAATTAAACATTTTCTTTTCTTCTTATAGAGGCGAAATTTGATAAATAAAAGAAATAAATATGAATGATTAGACAGAATAAAGGACCAGAGTATAAGTGGTATTTGGATATTCTGGTTTATTACTTTATTTCAATTTATTTTTTATCTACACCTTATTCTATTTTGTTAACTTTTCCACGTGAAAAGTTGTCCCTTTACAAACACTCGACTTAAAATTTCCAGTAAATTCTACGTGCATGTGAAAATAATGTAATAAACAAAAAGTGGGGTATGAGATTAGATTTTCAGAAATTTAAAACTGGCGAGTGGGAATTCTAATTGTAAGTGTAAATTCCAGATGGAATTTCTACACAGAAATTATGACTAATCGAGACTACTTAATACTCATGAATCACTATTTATACTGCATCTACAAATTACTGGTCATAAAATTCCCGAGTAGAATTTCCATTGAATTTTCAGTAAAATTTCTACATAGATTTCCTGTCGAATCTTTTTGCGTGTTATTCTTTCTTCATTGTATTTATCTTATTTCTTAATTATGCTTTCACTTGTATTTAATAATTTTCTGTTCAAGATCAGAAAATTGATAATATAGAAAACTGACATTGTGATCAAAAAAAGGATAAAGTGGAGAGAGAATATTGAAGAATTAGAATTGAAAAATTAAGGGAATGAAAAATTGTTATAGAAAAGAAAGAAGAAACGTTGATAAAAGAAAGTAAAAGACAATTGATAAAAGAAATTAAAAGAAAATTGATAAAAGAAATTAAAAGAAAATTGATAAAATATAATAATAAATTGATATAAAAAATACGGAATTGACATAAACCAAACTTAATTGATATCAAAAAAATGAGTTTTTATAAAAAAATACTATATTTGATAAACTAAACTGTAATAAAAATACTGAATTAATATAAAAAAATAATTAATATGCAAATTGTATTAAAAAGATTGTTAAAGTGGATTAAGAAACTCAAAAATGGATGATTGAAATCGTTACAAATAATTTTATAAATACAATTAGAAAAGTAGAGAAAATTGCTGAATTGAACTATAAACATGAATGCTTAATTCTGCCCTGTACTTTAAGCTTCTATAACTCATGCAAATGCATGCAAATTTAACATGGTTAAAAAATAATTACAGAAAGGCATAAAGAAATGGAATGAGAAATATGAAAAATAGTGGAAATTATTGAAGAGTTGTATTTTAAGAGTATTGAAGTAAGTATTTAAGATTTTATAGTTGCAAAGATTTTTAATTTATGCAAGTAATTTAAAGATTATTGAGTCTTATATTTCACAGGATTTTATGGACATTTCTAAGGATGCAGTACATGAGGAAGAAGTTTGGCTCATCATAGTTACGCCAGTCCCGCCGATTCCATCAGAATCTCACGAACACTTTCACTTTTATTCACAAACCGAAATTATGACAGAGTCGGGAATATCCCGCGTCTGGAGATAAACTCAATTATTTCCCATCCAGTATTACGGTTATATATCCCTGAAACAATAAACACAAAATTGGTTGAAAGTATTTTAATCTTCTATGACGCAATTTGAAATTCCGCGTTATTCTTCACTATTTATAATTCTACACATTATTTTATGTATTTTTTTATAAACTCGTACTTTTTCCATATATATTTTTTATACTTATTTTATGTGTACTTTTTTCTTTTCATATATTATTATGATACATATTCTTTAACGTTATTTTATATATTTTATAATATTACTTTATTTTATATATTTTTATTTCATTATTTTTATATATTCTTCTACTTTTATTTTGTATGTGTACACTTTGCATAAATTTTATATAAATTTTGTATAAATTTTGTATAAATTTTGTATAAATTTGGTATAAATTTTGTATAAATTTTGTATAAATTTTACATACATTTTGTATAAATGTTGTATAAATGTTGTATAAATGTTGTAAAGATTTTGTATAAATTTTGTATATATTTTGATATAGGTACTATTTTATAGTTTCTTTGATACATTCGTTCTAAGTTTTTTTTTACACTTTCTTATCATTAATATTCGACACTTTTGAATCAAGAAAATCTTATCTAAGAAAATAGAAGCTTTATTTCTGGAATTCCCATCTCGCAAATTGGAAATATTTTACTTCTGAGATTTTTATGTTAGAAACTGTAAACTTTTGATTTCAGGAATTTTTATTTTAAAAGTCGGAGGCAACTTTTGACCTTTGCAATTCTTAAATGCTTAAAACTTTTAGTTTCTGGAATTCTCGATTTAGAAATTTAACTTGAGGAATTCTTATCTCAGAAGTTCTTGAAAATCCCTATCTATAAAAGTTTTAAAAATGCGCATCTCTGAAATTTTCCGATCCGAAATCCTTATCTTTGCTATTCTCTTCGTAATTTTTTTAAAAATCCGTAACTATAGGAAATTTGTACACTAGTCGTCATCTACATAATTCAGATTACGTAATTTTCATCACATGGTTATAATGAAAATTAGCGATTTTTAAACTTTTTTCAATAGAAAATATATTGGAAAAATTGTTTGAAAGAATGAATGTTTGAAAGAAATTTCTTATAGGAGAGAACATTAAGAAAAAATAACACCGAGAGAAAAGAATTCGCGAAACAAATTACTTAGAATTCATTCTTCTTGCGAGAATATTTTCGATTTATTACAAGGATTTTGCAGTTTGAATTAAGAATGAGTACTTGAATTAAGAATAGTTATTTTTGAATGAAAAATAAATGCTTGAATGGAGAATAAATATATTTGAATGCAGTAAAAATATTTGAAAGAAGAATAAATATTTAAATGAAGAATGAATATTTGAATGAAGAATAAATATTTGAATGAAGAATAAATATTTGAATGAAGAATAAATATTTGAATGAAGAATGAATATTTGAATGAAGAATAAATATTTGAATGAAGAATAAATATTTCAATGAAGAATAAATATTTGAATGAAGAATAAATATTTCAATGAAGAATAAATATTTGAATGAAGAATAAATATTTAAATGAAGAATAAATATTTCAATGAAGAATGACACATCACACTAAAAACAAAGTCTTAAACCGTTTACATCTTAAAACCAAAATGACTGAAAATCAGCAAATTTTATGGCTTAAAACAAGCTTAAGTCAGTTTTAGGTCTTAAAATCCAACTCTTGATGCTGAAATCTAGTTGGAATTGGAGCTGATGTAAAGGGGTTCAGTCTAAAATGGTCTGAAAGTAATACTTCTGTTTTGCAGGCAGTAATAAGAAAATCGTATTTTAAGATACATCTGAAATTAATGCTATATCTTGAAAATAAGATTGGTTTGCCTATTAGTATGCTTTCCACAATGTAACTGAAAATAAGATGTGATCTGAAAATCAGCAAAGTCTGTCTTGCTTAATTAAGACTTATTATATACTTAAATTAATACTTATTTCCTGTCCTAAAATAAAAATAAATAAATAAATAAAAATAAATTTACAGTGAAATATTTGAGAGAAGAATAATTATTCTCGAATGAAGAATACATATTCTAGATCCGATTAAAAAATAAAGTAGTTTAGATCCAACACATTTTTGCCTTGAATCAAGAAAACTTTTCTCTCGGCGAAGAATTAAGAAAAAATAAAATTATACGAAACTTCTGTATGGAAAACATTTAGAAAAACATCCTAAAAAAGAATATGCAAAAGAAACTTCTGTACAAAGAACATTTAAATCAAAAGTCTACACAAAGAATGTGTAAAAAGCACTGCATAGAATAAGAAATTTCAACAGAACAAACAAATTTTGAATAACGAACCAATCTTTGAAAAACCAATTTTATTTCTCAGTCTTTTTAATCCATTTTTTTACAAAAGTTTCCTGTTTAGATTTATAATTTTTTTTTAAAAAAAACTTTTCCTGCTTTTAACTTTTCCCGTTAAAATGTTGATTTTCCTGGTTCACCGTTTGCGTCTTCGTTTGCATCCAGAAACATTGGGCAGTGGTTTATTTTTACACTTTTTCATCCATCCGTCCCAATGTTTGAAGCCTTCCTTTTCGACGATTTTTTTTGCACACACGATGTCGTCTTGGATGTCATCATCGGCGAAATCCTCACATTTTTTGTTGCAAAGTCCACCCTTACGTCCTCGAGTACACCACTTGGCACTGTTTATTTGAAAGACTCCAAACGAGTAGCTTGCTTTTGATTTTGGACCAGTAATTTTGCGTGTATCGAGTCCACTTTCGTTTTGCATTAGACATACATAATTACTGACAAATGTCTTAGAAACTCCACCGTTGATGAGTTCTTTGGCAGCTTGACATTGGGTCAATATCCTTGCTTCAGATGACCAGATGAGGACAGTGATTGAGAAGAATAGAGCGCAGATGCGCATTGTATTGTCCGACTTACTATTATGACAGTAATGAGGAAAACTGTGGCATGTGGAATCAGTTATGCAGTTTTGAAGAGACTGATAATGAGATAGTACTCGTTACCGTTTCCGCGGAAAATTTACTTTGATAGACTCAACAGGGCGCCGCCTATCGACCTTGCATGAAACAATAAGACAACCTTGAGCTTGAGCGATAAGGTGTCTGAAAGTGGGGACATGAACCTGATTTTATAATGAGACTAATTTCAATATCATGTTTAAAAAGCAATTCATCTTTCGCTATACAGAAAATTTACTGATTCTATTTTTGGGAGAGGAGCAAGAATTGGGTATTTTTGCACTGAGGATTTGATTGAGAATTGTTTTTCGTTCTTTGTACTTTCATTTTTTAGTGGCAATTTGATTTTTAAGGCCAGTTTCATCTTGTTTTTATCTTTTGATACTAATTTGATCTTTTGATGCAAATTTTTTAAGTTTAACACTTTTAATTTAATATTTTTTAATTTAATATTTTAATAACAATTCAATCGTTTAATGAAGATTTAATCGAATTTATGTCTTCATTATATTGAAATTAATAATTTAAAAATTAATTAACAGTGTGTGTTTCCACAAATTGGACCAGAGCGATAGAATATCGAAACCAAAATCCTTTTAAATATAATATCGCAGCAAAATTATCATTATCATTATCATTGTAATTATCATTATTATTATTATTATTATTATTATTACTATTATTATTATTATTACTATTATTATTATTATTATTATTATGATTACTATTATTATTATTATTATTATTATGATTACTATTATTATTATTATTATTATTATTATTATTATTATTATTATTATTAGTAAGAACATTTTTATATAAAATTAAATTAAGTATCTGCTAACATTCTTACTAACTTCTTTTGTCAATCCAGCAAAAAAAGATTAAAGTTGACTATGTACATATACTTAATAAATCAGTAGTACATTGAGATAAAAAATACTTGTCAGACAAATGTGCGATACTTTCAAAATCTAATCTTATTGGTTCAAAAGTACATACTGTCAAATTTATACCATCTATAAATAACACAAAAACCGTACAATAAATTTTACAGTACTTGCTTTCAGGAACACAGACAAATTTGCAAAAACGTGAAAAATGCAAGTTTCTCTAAATTGCAAATTTTTAAAATTTATATTGATTTAGAAAAGTGCAGTGTTTGTTAGGTACCTGAAATTTCGTATATTTTTATACTGATTCAAATGAAAAAAGCAGAATGCAAAAAAAAGTTTATGAACACAGTCAAATTTGCAAAAACATGAAAAATGTAAATTTTTCTGAATTAAAAATACATGTACAAGTTTTTAAAATCCATATTAATTCAGGAAAGGGTCAAAAATGTTATATTCAAATTGCGTGTACATTTTCTGGGAAATCGAATGCAAAAATCAGATTGCAAAAAAAATTTAAATACATAATTTTTTAAAGAATTTTGTTTTAAATTTAAGTCTGAACTTCGCTAATATATTTTCATCGACTTTTAGCTGCCTTAAAAATGTATCTTGATTGCTTTTATCGAACATTTTATTATTATTCAATCTGAAGTTATTCTTTTTTGAATATTCAAAAATGTTTAAAATCATTGTTTCTTGAAAAAATTTGTCTGCAGAAATGATTGAAATGACCTTTATGAGGTAGCATTGTGTACTTCTTGAGATGAAAACAAAAAAGTTGTGCATTTAAAATAATCACTAAGGTTTAAGTTACCACAGGTATTTTTTTCTTATTACCTACTTCATACTTTTATCAATTTTTGTTATTTTAATCGTTGTTAATTTTAATTATTTAATGACTTAATATTTTGAAGAAATAATTTTCTTTCGGGATTGTGGCGCTCTCTTGGAACAGCCAGTGGAACACGAAAGTCATGTTCTACCTGGAAAGCGTAATCTGTAATACCTTCCGAATAAACTTGTGCATTATCAACGCAATTCGCTTTTCACTTCTATTATATTTATGCATTGTATATGCTTTAGCATAGTAGTTTTCTTCTAATACCAACATTATATGTAATGAAATATTTCTTAATCAAATTTCCTAAACCAAAGCTCAAGGTTATGAAGCAAAAACGATTTGCAACGATTTTACGATTCTTCCTTTTTTTCACGTCCTTTTTGGTGCTTTGAGTTGAAACTCTCATCAAGAACACCAGAAATGAGTTTAGTTAAAAACAGTGCTAGAATGGTAAAAAATGGTTTTAACAAAAGTTTCTGAACCAAAGTTCAATGTTCTGAAACGAAAACGATTTAGGCTGCCCTCCATATTTTCAATTCTTGTTTTTTTTCACGTCCTTTTTGGTGCTTTGAGTTGGAACTCTCATCAAGAACAATAGAAATATTAGTAATATTATAGTAATAATTATAGTAATAATAATACTAATTATTATTATTGCTTTCTCATAGGAAAGCCTTGTAATCGTGCCGATTTTCGATTTTCCAAAAATAGTCTAAATCAACTCATTTTCATCTAAAAAGTATACCGTCCACCGGGGCTATTGTTCCCACCCAGGGGCTATTGTTCCCACGCTACTTTTTTATAAATAAAATGTTTATATTAAATTGTTTAAAGTTCTCGCTCGGTGTAAGTGTTGTTTGATGAATAGAAGGCAATAAATGCCTTTATTAAATTCTTTGTCAGGAATCAGAAAAAAATTCATAAAGTTGGAAAATTTGCGTTGTCAGTTAATCAAATCCGTGAAAATCATCTTGGATCTCCTAAACTGTTGTAGTGGCTATAAAAATGTAACTAACAGGTACATGTATTCAATTTATTTGTGATGCAGTACAATCGGTGACCTAACTTATTTATTGAGTATTTTAAGAGAGAAGTTTAAAAACATCATGAAAACAACATAAAAGTATAACAGAACCTCAAAAATTTAGCTGTCATTAAATGCTGGTTATTTCCTAATCAATGTGTAATTTTCAAATAATGTTGAATTTTGAATAAATATTTTCAAATATATTATTAAAACTTTT
>WNHD01005194.1:0-10436 GCA_011057455.1 Ganaspis sp. Gsp50 | reverse complement strand
GCAAGTTGGCACATTTGGACGCGTCCAAGAAAAGTGTTCTAAAAAATAAACTAAAAATGATATTCGGTTTTTTTTTGTTTTAAATGAAAGCTGAAATACCGGAGCAAGTTTTCTGAGTGATAAACTTTTCATAAATTGCATATTAACTAAGTTAAACAACAAAGAGTGCAAAGTGTACCAACAAGCCCCGCTCTCCCCTACTGCACTGCGTGTAAAATTCAAGAGGTACGTTCTATACCTTTTAATTTATATCCGATTTCATATTTTACATTTTTAAATAAATTTAATGCTTGAAACAAGTACTTTTTATAGAGCCTCAAGACCGTAAATGATCTACCCCTAAATTTTTTGTGAAAATTATTAAAACTTTCATAATTTTTTTGTTTTTTAAAATTTCTACTTTAGAATGTCAAGGAAGACTTTTTCCTCATAGCTTAAAAATTAGCACTCCCTCAAAAATAATTAATATGCTGGTAAATCAAAACGCTTCGAGTTTTCACTCTTTTAAAATTGCAACGTTGCCATTTTATGAAATCTTTACCGCAGACTTTTAAAAATTGCCATGTTGATATTTTAAAGAAAATTCACAGTATTTTCTCTAAAATTGAGATGTTCTCATATAAAGAAACTTTATCTATTCGCTTTTCAAAAATTATAACGCTGCCATTGTAGCAAAAATGTATCGCACTCTCATCATTCTTCCAGTCACAGCTTACAATATCTCATTTAAAACATTGTAATTCAATAAATTCACCAAATAAAGCATTTTTATTTTGTTTTTTCTCCTAGTAAATAGTTAACTATGACGTGAATTAAGCGTTACCATAAATATTGTTAAGATGTTATTTATTATAAACAAATAAAGTTAAAAAATCCGATTTTTCTTCAATTTAATTCGTTAGCCAACGAAAATTCGCTAAAGGTTAGTCTGCTTATGGTTTGTTTTAATATTAAGGTAATTATGCAATACACATCCGATCTCCTATTTTCAAAATTCAAAATGTCGGATCCAAGATAAAGCCTCAATTTTAAGAAATGGGTTTATTCTCTCAAAAATCGTTTCTCAGGAGTTTTCAGGGCCGCTTATTACGAATTTGATGTCAGTTTTGCAAAATACAAAATGGTGGATCCAAGATGGCTGACATAAAAAATTTAGAAGTGTTTTTATTCTCTCAAAAATCGTTTTTGGGGGTTTTCGGTGCCGCTAATTACGAATCCGTTATTTTTTTTCAAAATTCAAATTACTGATCCAAGATGGCTGCCAAAAATTGAAAAGTGGTTTTATTCTTTTAAAAATCGTTACTTGGGGGGTTTTCGGTATTGCTGTTTACGAATCCGTTGTCATTTTTTCAAAATTTAAATTGCTGATCCAAGATGGCTGACAAAAATTAACAAATTGCTTTTCACCTTCAAAAGTTGAAAAACTTCTTATATTGTATGCTTTATAAAGTGAAGATTATTATCTGATACGAGATTCGTTTTCAGTTGATATCAGATTCGCATTCAGCGACCCCAAAAACCTCCGAGTAGTAATTTTTGTAAGGATTTGAGCACTTTTTAAATTTTTGATCCACCATATTGAATCGGCCATTTTAGATTTTGAGTTTTATATAATCTGATTGAAAATTCTTATTTAGTGCACCAAACTATCATATTTTCAATACAGTTTATTATGGCTGGTCTTTCAGTTTAATTGTATTAAAAAGTGTTACGTAGATATTTTAACCAAAAGACCCTCCTAAAAATTATCATGTTGCAGTATCAACAAATTTAGTTTTTTTTGTAAATTGCAATATTGACATTTTAGAAAATCTGTATCACGTCGTTTATTTAAAATTGCTTCGCATTGCTGTTTAGAAAAAAAAGAATAACAACTCTCTCCCCAAAATTGCAATGTTGCCATATCAAATTTGCCACATGTGCCATATCGTTTTTTATAAGTATTGTAGTCAATAATCTATTTTAATATTTTGTAAAAAAGCTTTCAATTCAAACAAGTAATTTGAAATCGGATGAAAATTATGCAAACGTTTTTTTTATAAATATTGATCTTATGTACATGTAGTTATTGTCAATATAGATTTTTATGTAAATAATAAAAAACATACTTTTTCTAAATACATGTAAGTCAGATTCAAACAGAAATCTCATTTTATAAAAGAAGTAAAAATAGCAATTCGGCATTGTAAATTTTAATCTTCAGCGAATTTCGATAAATACAGGTAAATTTTATGCACTTCATTGTATATTACTATAGGATATTTATTACTATAGTATTAGCAATGATAATATTGTCGTTTTTCAAATTTTTGCCATAGTGGTTCTAACAGACGTTTCTGTTATTTAATTTCTCATTACTCTTGCGTTGATTTTTACATTTTTATACATTGATATTTTATGTACACATTATCATCGTATTTTTACAATTTTCCTCACAAGGAGAAGAGATAAATATTAATTTAGCGACAATTCTACATCGTGATATAAATGTTGATTAGGGAAATAGTTTTGATCAAAAATTACATATTTTAACAAGATCGACTCCACTACATCAGAAATTAGAAAAAGCGACAAGTTTGAACAAATTGGATCTTGATATTTTTGATTTGGTTTGGATTCTTTTGCACAATTAACATTAAGAGCTTCTAAACAGAGTTTTCCTTTGCCTCGTCTTTACTGTTAAATGTAACAGATTTGCTTTTCTTTTTTTTTATTAAACGGTAGTAATTCAACCATTCGCAATAACACTAGAATACGATGAAAGTCGTTCTTAATTTTTAACATTTGGACGCAATGGTTTTTTCTCTGGCTAGGCCAGGAGACTTGGCATGTGTGTGTGTGTTATTATTATTACATTGTTTCACAATTCGCATGTTCTCGTTCAGAAAAAAGTCGATGATCAAATCGCTTATAAGACGGTAGTTTTAAGTTTAAGTTTGCGCTGGGATATTGAAGTAGCGTAAATATTGTAATTTTTTTTTCGTTATTTAAATAGTAATTTAGTAATTATGCGATAATACCTTAATAAGGCCCAGTAAGGCTGCGTGGGTAACGAACTATCCCACAAAATTGAATATACCTTTAAAATCACTTTTCTTACTTTCTCAGGAGTTGTCATTTTTTCCTAATCGAATTTTAATCTCTCTATCGCTTTCTCTCTCTCTCTCAAGCGTAAATTTGTTTTCTCCTCTCTTTTTCTCACACTCACACGGACACACATAGACACACTCACCGCGCTTCGATCTCGCGTCTCTTTTTCTTTATCAATTACTTTAACAATGTACACATATATAATTTGACAAACGAATCGAGTCCAATTCGAGAAATTAAAAAATCAGTCCTACGAGCCTGTATGTCCTCATATTATTGTCACGTGTTTTCTTCGTTAATTATTATCATCAAAATCTCCGCTTCTTTCGATTATTAAAGTCTACAATGACCTTTTTCATTTTCAAGGATCACTGAGACCCGGTTTTCATTTTTTTTAATATTTTTTTTTATTAAATTCAATATATTAGCTTCTCGTACGTATAAGTTAACTTACTTACGGAATGCCCTAAAAATCATTAGAGTGCGGTCTTTGAGATGTCGAACAATTCAACACCTATTTTGTAAAATTTTCAAAACTTACTTGTTACGCTGCTTAATCCCTATAAAGGTTGTTGCTTCTTTTTCCTCCGCTTTCTCGTCATAAATTATTATTTAATAATTTTTTTTTACTCTTAGCTTTTGAACTCTTAATTATCTTCCGCCTGCCGCGCCGAGTTTCTTATCCTCGCGCATATATATAATATATTTTTATATATATATAGACTTTTTAATAATGTTCCGACTTTGTTTTAAATCGTTACTCGATACTTTCATACGTTTCGCATAAAAAACAAGGCAATTAGATTGAGTTTTCATTGTTTACACTTAAATCTTAATCGCATTTTCTTTATGTATATAATATATATATTTATATATAATATATATCATTACTCAGATGGATCACCTCGTATATACATATATACTCGTGAAGTACTTTCGCAACTAATAGAAAAAGACTAAGCTCTCATTTCAAGAATTCATTTACCATTTACCTTTTCCACATTTCATTTCTTTTTCCCGTCCAATAAGATAACTGCATTAGTTAACAATGTTACTTTTTTTCACTTCGTTTACTTTTTCTTTATACTTTTTACACCAATTTCGTTTCATTTAACATTCTATGGAATGAAAAATTTCATATTAATTGAAGTAATAAACAATTATTTATGATACATAAAGAATTTCTAATACACAATTATCTACGAAAAATTTGTGATACACGGAAAATAACAAATTCAATAAATATAAATTATTCATTAATAACAGCTTTTGATTAAGAAAATACAAAAAAAAAGTTTTTAGAATTTTGGTCAAGTTTTTGGTATTTGGCATACTATTCCAGTCATTTGGTATTTTTAAAGCAAAAAAAAGAGAAAACCAGTAAGTACTTTTTGCATAAACCTTCCATTTTGGTACCGAAAAAAAATTTAAATTTGTCACATTAATTTCGAATTTTCAAAGCAGATGATAAAGTTTATATTTTTGAGAATGTAGATTTTTCGGTTTTTACAAAAATACAGCTCAAACAATCAACTGTAGACAAAAATTATTTACTTATAAGTTAAAGTTAACTAGACTTTAAAATTAAAAAGATTTTCACTAACAAATATTGCCAACATTGCAGTGTAATTTACTGAAATTATTTTGAGGTTTGGTATACATGAATTTAACTTCAAATTCTAATGGTCTTCGCTTATTTACGCTCGCATCACTTGTTATTTTTCTACTTGCAATTTCCAGAAAAAAGATATTTTTTAAAATATACGGAACACTAAAAAATCTTAAGGTGCTAAATATCATGAAAATCTTTTGAAATTTTATCCACCATGTTTTATTCACTATTTTTGATTTTTGATTTGAATTCATCAGTATAAAATAGTTCTACATGTATATAAACATTCATAAAAATCGTCCTCTTTTTAAAAAAAAGGAGTTAATCCATCATGTTTAATCTAGCAATCTCAAGTTTCAAATTTTGATTCAATATTGTGATTTACAGCACCAAAATATCTTAAAGTAGGCACCATTTAACTTATTTTACCAAATTTTAGTAAGAAACGAACCACTATTGTAATTTTATCTGCAAGATAGAATATAATATTCTTAATTCTGGAATTTTGATAAATTCATAATCAACACTTTGTATTAAAAATTATTTTGCCAAATTTAGATTTCCTTTTAGGTGACAAATTAAAGGACATGTGCCAAAAGCAAGTGGTAATCTATTTCTTGGATAAAATTTTTAAGTTTACGAGATGACTAGAGTTTACAAAATTGACCCAAAAATGTTGCAAATTTTGACTTTTTGACAACCTTTTTAACACAACTGTTATTCCAATTCTACTAATCTACTTCATTTACAATCTAGAAAATGCATTCAAAAACATTGCCTAAATTAACTATTATAATTACTGAGTCTTTTAAACCTTCTCATTATTTACACATTTCGTTGGAAAAATAACATTACATTTTAATATTCTTGAATATTTGGAAGAACTCTTAAGAAGTATTCAAAAATCTAGCCTTTTTTCTAAAATATTTATTTTCAAGAAGCACAATTTCGTCTAAAATTTTGTTTACCTAGATTTACGGTTTTTCCCATCTTTTAAAAAAGAATTGAGAATTCTAGATTAGACTTTCAAACAACATTTCAATAAAACGATTTTTTCCCGAATATTCGAAAATCTTATACTTTAGATAAAAATAAACAAAGATTTCAATAATATTCTAATAAATTTTGATTAATTTCATCTACTACTAATCAACTTTTAATTACGAAAACAATTTATTGAATACTTCTAGTCGATTGGAAGAATCATTATCTTTTATTCAATAATTTAACTTACAACAAACAAATTTTGATTTTTAATTTTTTTGATAAATAGTGCCCTTCTATAGTCTGAGCAGTACTTATAATCAAAGAACACATTAAATTTTTATTGTAAACAATTGGTAAGTTTCAACATAATTTTTGCAATAATTAGCATTATTTAACCCTTAAGTAATTTAAACAGTAAGTACATTAAGTCTAATAACAATTTCTTGCGCATATTCGCAATTTTAAAATTTTTAATTTAGAAAACTGTCTTATTTTCACGACTACTTAAAATTACAAAAAAGTCACTTTAAGCTAAAATACTGTTGAAAAGTATGTCATCAAAATTATACCTTTGACCGACTTTACTTTAAGTTGAACATTTGTAATCAAATTTTAATGTTTCTAATCACGATTAATATAAATAGTTGTAAGTAGTGTAATCAAATATAATTAGTTATAATTATATTAATCAAATATAATTAATTAAATATCAACGCAAGATAATTTTTCTCCAACTCACAATTTACTTAGATCAAAGATTTTAATCAGTCTTTATGAAATAAAGTTGCAGTAGAAACTCCGTGCAACGAACCTCGAAGTACAGGGCTTGTTTTCGTCTAAAGTGACGGTGTAGTGGTTTCAAGAAGTGATACGCATGCGCAGAAACAATTTCAGTGTTGCACTACCGTTCTTAAAGTACCGAGTGTCGTTAAACGGAGGTTCCAGTGTACTAAAATTTTAATTAATTATTAAAACAATTTCCTTAATGTTTCATTCATCGTTAATAATAACAACTATATATTTTGACAAAACGTTTGAATAAAGATTTTAAAATTTTTTGACATTTTCACTAAATAGTTTTAATTTACGAAATAATGTTTTATTCATTGTATTGACTTTGTTAATTGATTTTGTATTTCTTTTATTTATTATTTATTAATTTCATTATTTTCATAATATCATTATTTTCCTATTATCATTATTTTCATTAATTAACTATTGCAATTATCCCATTTCTAAAAATTGATTACCACTCGGTTCTGTCTTTCTCTTTGCACTCAAATTCATTATTCTAGCTACATCCTCTCGGGTCAATATCTGCTCTACACTTATGAACGAATCGCCCACTTACCTAGAATATCCTAAATTCTAGCGATTCGCTCGAGCGAAATGGACAATTCAAGTACCAGAGTGCCTGGTCCCTGGCAGTTTCGAAAATCTTTCTCACTTCGTATGCTTGATGCAGAGAAAAGTATTTACAAGGGAAGCCAAGGGACCAATAAATTTGGCTCTTACACCTTTCAGCTTCCTGTATAAATGCACCCAGCACCTAAACCCAATCAATTCGACCTTTCTCTCACAACTATTTACTCTTATTTTCTGTCCTACTTAAATTATCGCATTCTTTTTTGGTTCTCCAAATCTATTTCTCCCTTCATTCTAATAATTTTCTCTTTCTTCTACTCATTTCTTCTTTCTCCTGTGTTCTTCCCTTCTACTATTTTTTTATTAACCTTTTGCATATTCTTTCTCTTCTAATCATATTCCTTACTCTTTTTTCTGATTCTATTTCCTACCAGCTTTCCCTGTTCCCTTTTCCTAATACTTGTTTTGCTTTATCCAATTTCTGTATGTCAGATACACTTTCCTTCTTTCAAATCTCTTTATCTCCCTTTTTCTGTAACTTACTTTTTCTCTCTATACTCTATTTTCTTCCCCTTTTCTCTGTACCTTTTCCCCAGTTAACATTATTTCTTTATCCTCTATTTTCTTTCTCTCTTCTCCAAACCCTTGTTTCGCATTTTACTGTTTTATTCGCTTTCTTAAGTCTGCTTCAAAAGCATTATGGAACCTTTGAAGAATTCTCCTTGATTATTGCAAAGGACCTCCGATTCTACCTAGACCCTTTGGGATCTTTTGGAATCAATACAAGCGGAGTTCGCTTCGGACCTGCACGATTTTTTGATCGCTTGCGATCATTTTGAACGATGAAGCACTTTGAGCCTCTGGACGAAAGTTTCTTAAGGACAGCCGCACTCGTCGACGACCATTTTTGGCAAATCCCTTTTTATTATGTTGGAATCGGGTCCGTAATATATAAGAGACATTGGAGAAAACTTTAGAGGTGCGCAACAGGGCTGCATACCAGCTAACCGGTCCATCTTTCTGTATTCCTCAATTACGTGCGTGTAATAATTGAGAAATGTGTCCGGCGTCCTGTGGCCTGACGCGCAGTCTCCTCTGCAGTAGTTTGCGTAATACCTAAAACAAAATGAAACACAGATAAAGTCAGAAAACAGGAAAGTTTTCAGTATATGATAAGAACTAATGTTTTTGGTTTTAAAAGCAGGATCTCCCTAATTTTACAAACTGAATTAATTATGTATTTAATCCATCAATTGCGAAATACAAATGTAATTACTTTCACAAATGTTAATGGAAATTGCTCTACCCTGAAGGATGTTAGTTATCATTTGATTACAATGAATATTGTATGGTTGTATAACGTGGGTATCTCTCTCTTGGGTGTAGTCGACATCAGGGGGATGAAAGAATTCGGTGGGGCATTTGGTGCCGATTAATAAGAGCGGTATGTTCGGATGTGATAGGCCTTATTGCTCGTCATCGTTCAGCTCACTGACCAACGTCACCTTAAATGTATCGCCGGTAGCCTTAAGGTAAGATATCGAAAATGGAGAAAAATTGAATTATGTTTATTGTGATTTTTGTTTTAACTAAAACTTTATTTGTAGTGTGTCATTTTATTTTTATACTGCCTTTAAGTATAAAAATTGAGAAAACAATCAGTGAAAGGGTGAGGGGGTCGGTCACATCCAGACATCCGTAGAGAACGTTCTCCAAGTATTTCGGAAATCTGCTCGAATTCAGTATACTGGTGTAATTCAACTCAAAATAAAGAAAAAGAATTTTCACGCTGATTTTGGTTCGCACTGGAGAGATATCCACGTTCAGGTAGGGTCATCGTCAATACTTGATTAACTTTCGGTCACCCTCGAGGAGTAGTCGAGCAATAAGTTTTATTTTATTCTTTCTATTTTATAATTTTGTTTTCCACGTCTATTTTGAAGGTGTTGATTAATGAATGTCTGTATAATTGTGTTATGTGTACACTACAAACACTGGTGTCTTGTTGGTGCCTTACCAGAAGACGTTTAGACATTTTCAAATTTCTTAAACACTGAATGTCTTAAATTATAAGACACCTTTTGCGTCTAAAAACGCAAAGAAGACATTATAGTGTCTTTTTTGCGTCTAAAAACGCAAAGAAGACATTATAGTGTCTTATACGAAGACACCAGTTTTTGCAGTATATGTGTGAGTTTTGGTTGACTAGATAACTATCAGAAGATTTTATTAAATTCCATATTTATATTAAAGCATGTAAAGGGATCCCTAAAACATCGACTGAAATCATTTTGATTGCTAAAATAAATAATCATGCTGTGAAACCATAAAAATATGTTTCATATAATGATTACAGCAGATTTCTCTCAGTGTACAATCCCTATTTAACAATTTAACAATCCTCATATATCTCCCCTTTTAACAGGCAGCAACCTGTAAGGCGAAATGCGGGAACTTCGACCAATAGGCAGTAAAATTACTCCATAGGAAATGAAAACACCCTGATTCACAAGAAAAGCTCTCCTTTATTTCCCACTCTGAATTTAACCACAGTACTTAAAAACCGACTTTACACTTCGAAAAATGTGAAATTCCTACGAACAGGCGGAACATAATATGATGTCGACCTAGGTTTGGTCCTAGGTTCGAAACTGTTAATGTCACCTACAAGGTCCAATGTCACCTTACTATGTGTGAGGAAAAACATACCATCATAGTCTACACAGGTTCCATAGAGTATTGCACTATTATCATGTTGATAATACCGCTACTTGATGTACGATGTGATTACAGTAGACAATCTAAGAATAGAGCCAGTTTCTCTGAAATTCTTTTACGGATTTCGATGTTAGTTCAGAAGACACTATAACTACCAACACAATTCCTTAAACTTACTGCACCACCAGGTTTCTTGGTTAGGGTGCCTTGCTGTAGCTAATCTTGGATTAACTGAACCCTTGTGTGAGCGGCACTATAAAATATTTTAAGAGACCGAAAGTAGACTGATCAGATGATAGAACCGTTTCACTAGGACCCTCAATTTCCCGGAATGTTCTTTTGGACAGTCCTGTTCCTTGGCCATGATGTCGAACCACTTAATTGCTATGCGGCTTTTATGGGGAAAATAACACAAGCACTAGATTGTTATTTCCATTGTAACTATAAGATGTCTCATAATGCCTTCAGTGCACATGTACAATCACTCTTTACTTACTATAGAAGTTGTAACCAGATACTAGATACACTGTTTACAGGTAGAGGAAATAAGTACCCCTTTTAATATTGTAACCGGTATTTTAGACAAAGATCAAATTCATAGAATCTAACATTCTATGATAAAATTCGGTTCAGACTTAACGGTTACAAAACGGAAGATCACTAA
>WNHD01005193.1:0-10438 GCA_011057455.1 Ganaspis sp. Gsp50 | reverse complement strand
AAATACTAAAGCAGTAGAATTTGTTTTTGCAAAATAATATGATAAAATGACGTTTTCAATAACTGATAAAGTGACTTTTATTTATGATTATTTTATATTTTTATCGGAATAACATTATAACTATAAGTGAGGTTATGTTCTATGACCTTACATATTTCTTTATGTATTGATATAAACATATTTAGTTTACACTTATTATGTAGTTTAGTTGTTCCTGAAACTACATATTGTTGTATTAATATTATATATCTTATAGTTTTAATTATATTAGCAAGGTGTCGGTCACTGTACCTGTTACCCTATTATTTTAACAAAAAGATATAATTATAGTTCCAACATATATTTACATATTTCAAAAAAAAACCTGTTGTGAAATTATATGGGAAACTATATAGTTTCCTGTCCCAAATTCCCATTACGTTTCACATATCGTTTTCCATATCGTTTCCGATATATTTTCCGATATAGTTTCCAAAATCGGAATTTTTTATAGGGAACCGATCTTTAAGTCTTCAAGTATGAAAATTCAGGTCTTCATGCTCTTCAGGTATGAAAATGTTGTTAATTTAGTCAAATTTGTTTATCAGACATAAATACGTCTTACAAAAAAAACTGATGATTTTTCATATGAAAGCTAGAGTTTTCTCTTCGTGCAGAAAGTAAAAGTTGTTAAATATTAGATAGAAAAGAGAATGAATTGGAACATGATTTTAATTAGATGTTGAAGAAAATTTCCTAATTCTTGCAGAATATACATTACTGATTAATGATCCTGCTAAAAATGCTCTCGAAATGAATGAAATCCCGCTAATTCTCAGCTATAAGTGTATCACTTATTCAAATCAGCGAAAATTCGCTGAAGTTTCAGAAAAATTTTCACTGTTTCCCAGCGTATATGCATTGATTTGAAATAGTGAATTGAATCGCTGATTCAAATTTAGAGAGTCAAAAGACTGTCGGTGAGTTTCTATATTTGAAGAAGGTAGGTTGTAGAACGTGAAATGCGATTTCAGGTATTTGAACGAATAGAACAGACCTGGCAAAACGTGCTCTCAGTGAACTCTCAAGAGGATACGAAGTTCCCCTTCCACGCGCCGGCACTTTCTCTCGTCTTACCGCACTCGCCTTCAATTGACGCGTGAAGCGACGACTGCAGTAAGAGGGGGTAAAATCCCAGCGCGTGGAAGGAGAACGTTGTTTCCGCTCGAAAGTGCACCCAGAGCACGTTTTGCCCCGAGCTGAAGTAGAGAATAAAGAAACATGCCTTTTTTCACTTGTGGCTTGTTTGACTTGTTTTTGCTTGTTTTCTTGACTTGTTTTTTTCACTTTTAAAATACAGGTATTTTAAAAGTGAAAAAAACATCAAAGTGAGTATTAATTGTCTTAATTAGTGTAGAGTGCAAGTTTGAAATGTATATTTGATAAGAATTTCGAATTACAGAGAAACTATAATGTCAGATTGCTTCGAACAGATGAAACGGGTTTTACGTATTTCAACCTCCCTACATAAAATATATTCACCAGTGCTAATCTTTTGTGCTTATTCAAAAGGATTTTAAAACGTTTTAAAACTCTTTGAATAGAAATCTTAAACCTAGTTTATATCTTATCTATAAATAATCAGTCTTATTAATTAACAACCACCGGGTGATAAATTCCAGTTTTTATTTCTAAATAAAAAAGCAGAAATAGTTTCATGTAGACTAAAAGTCAATAGCAGTTTGAAAGTTTCATGTAGACTAAAAGTCAATAGCATTTTGAAAGCTTTCGAATTAGTGTTCATAGTTGGTAAAATAAGTTTTTAATTTTGAAGCTCATGGGAACTAACGAAAACGAGGAATACACGAATGAATTTCCATATTTTGGTAGTGAAACCGACCAAAGTCAATTAATTCAGCAGATCAAGAAATCCTTATAGACATAAGCATATTCGGTTCACTTTTGTTTGAGTTGTCCAATGAGTGTCATAATAATACTTGCAGTAGTATTTCCTACGTATTTCTATATTCTTGCCATGCTGCCTACGATACCAAAAATACGCAGAATATTCTCAAAAGTTCGAACCACATTTTCATCCATTTTTTCTCATCATTTCGAACCACATCCGTACACAATTTATACCGACGGAACTCTTATTTAAATATTAGACTTGAAATTTTCTGGACTCTTGTGAAATAAAAAATGGCTGCGTGGGAATATTGGTCTCAAATATTTTCAACAATGATGAGAGACTATATTATACGCACCTGATCTAGGTTTTTAAAAATTAAAGAAGAGTCTTTAATGTCTTGTATTCCCAGAAAATTATCTGTGTTTAATATTCCCTTGTAAATAGGCATTTTGATAAGGAATATTTATAGCGAATTTCTAATACTTCCACCAAGGTTCCTTGAATTTTAATGGTCGAAATCTTTGAATGAAGCTTTTACAAACAAGCAGCGAATTTCCAGCAATGAATTGAATGTTTCTTCACCAAGAAAATGATAATTTATGCAAAGCACAAAATAGGTGTGACCATAATAATTTGCTGCGTATGTTAACTTCCTCAGACTTATTATTATTTTTAAAATTATATTATTTTTAAAAAGTAATGATGTACACTACTATCAAATATCAAGAATGCTAATATTCGGCAAAATTCGAAAGCACGACAATGGATAAGGAAGAGACGAAAGAAGATCACACACGACGAGCAATTCCACTTGGTAAGCCAAACCGAAATAACCCAACTTTATTTTGAATTGTTTGTTATCAAGTGTGAGATCGAGTATTAATTAAAATGTACTCGATTTCATCGAGTAATAATTAAAATATACTCGATGAAATCGAGTAATAATTAAAATATACTCGATTTCATAGAGTAATAATTACATTGACTAGGTTTGTCAACCTTCATCTCATTTGCATATGCAAGAGGCCATTCCAAACCCAAAAGAAAAAATTTGTTCGAAAATGGATTGAGAACGCGCTTTCCAAAATGTAGCAATCCATTGTGAATACATAAAAAGAAAAGGATATCCTGAAGTTCAAGGAACTGGAAAATCACCAGTATCAATGGATGAAAGATCCTCATTGAATAAATCAAGCTAGTCGGTACCAGTTTGTTTCATCGAGGCATTTAAGTGGTTCAAAAATTGTGAGTAATAAACATAATTTAACGTGTAATGAGAAAATCCTTTGCACTTGTTGCACCAGAATTTTTTGCATCCTTTTTTTCAAAAAGACCCATTTTCATATTGACTGTGAATCTTGATGACACTAATTTCTTACTTGTGGATAAAATAATTTATATATAAATTTTTGTATTATGAAAAGCGTAGTGAAATCTCTTAAATTCTAAAGTTCTAATAAGATAAAATAGCAGTAAGCAAGCAACAATGCATGCAATTTTCTTGATATGCATGTAAGAACGTAATGTATTTATCATAATGTTTAGTTTAAAGGAATCGGTCGTAAATCAATATTGAAATAGATGTAGCAAAGTAGCACGCAAGCATCGAAAAAATTATGATGGAATGAAAAACTTGCACAATGAGAAAAATGAATATTATGCAGATTTTGAAGTGAATAACGCACAAGTGCGAATCTAACAATTCTAAATCTAAACAATTCTTTATTTGAAATGATGATATTGTGAAAACACGCAACATTCATTTTTCCCAGTGTGAATAAGTTAATGCAGATAACTGTAAAAATAAAATTTAGGATCAGGCAACATTGAAACGATCAAAGGATAAAACATTAATAATGTAAATAATCTAAAAATTGAATCAGGAGAAAAATGACTGAAATAAATTAAACGCTTCAAGGATTGTCTGATTGCGGAGTAGGTCCCTGTAAAATGCAAGATGGCCAGCATCCCTAAAGTTGTATACATGAATTATTTTATGTATGTTTCGCGTGCATACCTACGGGCGTATATTATGAATGTACGACCGAAAGCGTTGATGCGTAAATTTATGCGGTATAATAAAATACATATATGTATATAAGTATGTATATATGACATACAAGAATAATAAAAATAATAATAAAGATATAATCTGAAAATCCGAGATTGGGAAACATGCAACATAATGTAGTGTAACAATACAATTTAGTAGTAATAGCATTATAATATGAAACAATGAGTAGGGGATTGTAAGAATGTTTTGATTGAGGCATGTTGGTACCTCCAGGATCACTGTTTGTGTCTTGTTTGCGCTTCCTCTTCTTAGTTCTGTTGGTATTTGCGCGGGAAGACCAGTCAGGGTACAGCTGCATGTGCAACTGTCTCTCTCGTCGAGCCAATTCATAATACTTGGCCTGTTCCTCTCGCCCTAGCGCGTGCCACTACCGAGAGAGAACGAAATACTTTTTAATTGCATAAAAGCCGAATAAAAATCTTATCAATGTAATTAAATTATTTACTACACTACTTCCTCCACCCCGTTTTTCTTTACGCTCATGTTAAATTATTATCTTCATTATTTAATCGTATACATTGTGGTTCCTACTTTCCGTTTAAAGTGCTAGAATAGCAGCCTGAAATCTCCCGACAGTTGCACAATTATTACTTTTTATATATATACATATGTATGTATGTATAGGTGTGTACATATACATACATAGATATATAGATACATACATACATACATATATACATACATACTTAAACAGGATGTCTGATAGAGGGCATAATAGTTTCAATTCTTATCATAAAATTCATTCGTATTAGATCAAAGACCTAGTTGTTCAAAACTGTATTTTGAATATTTCAAAACTGTATTTTGAATATTTCAAAACTTTATTTTGAATATTTCAAAACTTTATTTTGAATATTTCAAAACTTTATTTTGAATATTTCAAAACTTTATTTTAAATATTTCAAAACTATATTCAACACTTATAAACTTAGATTACAACCCAGCGGATGAGCATCAACAAATTTCAAATCAGTAGATTACATTTGTTCTTTGTAGATATAATATCCTTTTGAATATTGTATTCTTCTGGATATTGTATCCTTCTGCATATTGTATTCTTCTCGATATTGTATCCTTCTGGATATTATATCCTTCTGGATATTATATCCTTTTGGATATTACATCCTTTTGGATATTGTATCCTTCTGGATACAAGTTCATCAGACGAATTGCTGGAAATCATGTATTAAATGACGTTTAGATTCTAATATACATAAATACTGCAAAGTTTATAATTGGAAAGATAACCAGGCATTGTAACCAGCACATTATGATCAAGTGTTAAAATGCAACCATCATTCTTGGAGACGCTGAACAAGAGTTTCTGAATTTTTAATCTTCTTTCATTTGCGTACTCAATGTATTGATATATATTTGTCGAAAAATGATGATTTCGTTTCGATACTCTTCTGTTGATGTGTCAGGGTCGGAAAAGGAAAGGAAAGTTCTAAAGGAAGGATTAAGAAGAGAGGGAAAAGAAGAGGAATTAAAGTTCAATAGGTGGTCCGAAATGATAAAAGGTGAAGGAGTTGTGCCATGTTTAGAAATTTAAAAAAGAAATGCAGGTGGAAGAGAGTGATTAGGTTCAGGACAGGAAGAATTAATAAATGTATTGGAAAATTGAATGGGAAAAAAGATGTAGGGTATACACGTGTGCATGTAATAGATGTTTGTATGGCAGAAGAGGATGTTTAGAAAGATTCGAATGAAAGACTGGTTAATATTTTACACAAGTGTCGGCAAAAGGAAATTAAAGAACTGGAGATTTACGAGAAGTTAGCGAGTAAGCAAAATCAAGACAGTTGCATTAATGCTGTCATTCGTTTAAATTCTGTGCATTGAATTCAATGTAAGATTGATGCACACAACTTTACAGGAAGGACAACATTAATCCGGACTATATAGGAATACTTAAAAATCCTTTGAACGAGAATAATGTTATCAAGATGATATCCTCAAGATAGAGTCTGAAATTTTGTTGTTTCACATTCTTTATGACAAATACGTTTTAAGTGTTTAATAAACTGGCAAATAAAATGAAGGAGTCTATCAAAAATTCCTATGTAGGAAACTATAACGCAAACGATATGACAAACGATATGGGAATATTGGAATAATAATTATACCTTTTTGTTAAAATAATGACAGAAATTTAAGGTAAAAGAAAGTGAAAGTAAGGTTAAACCTAAATTAATTTATTAATAATAAAAATTTTACGATATATCAAAACTTTGAATAAAAACGTAAATTATTTTATTTTGGTTTATTTCAACGTATTGAGGACATTTTTTTAACAAATGTTCATTAAGGATTATCACTCGGATGGTGCGGGGTAAGGGGATTGCTCCCATTTACCCTGTACATAAGCTCGCAGGGTTGCATCTTAAAAAAAGTAAATTATGAATATGATCTTCACGTATCATAATTTATTAACGTTATTGATAGGTAATTATGCTTAAAAAAGTTGTATATAATAAATGTCGATCATGTTTTATATCATAGTATTACATTTTTATTAAGGGAATAATTTCTGAAATATTGATGAAAACAGCGGCAACGTCGCATTGTCGAAGCAAAGCCTGTTGCCAACGTGACTCTAATTGGCGGCAAAATTTTAATTTCTTGTAATTCAAAGTTGTTAGAAAATTATATAGTTACATTAAATTTGTCAAATTTCTTTGTATTTATTGAATTATTTATTAATTTGTTGATTAATTAATTTATATTCAGTAAAATTATAAAAAAATTACATTTGACATATACATTTTTAAATCTCCTGCGAGTATTATACATCTGAATTCGAACGGAGACTCAACAGCTGTGACAACAGCTGATGCCACGTTTTCATGCCTGCCATATTGAATTTGATTTTTATCGCAAAATTTCAAACTTTGACATTTATTTATTCAATAAATCCGTGATAAATATTTTCGAAACTTTTCTATTTTGAACTTTATGTTACTTTTTAACTGCATACTGATTTTGAGATTTTTGGCTGCATTTTTCATATTTTTTTCATAAATGTAATTCAAGTTCCCATAAGAGCCCATGTTAAACAGTGCATTTATTTTATTTATTTACAAAAAAACTACGTGGTAAAAAAATTTGAAAAAAATCAGAAATTCCTAAATTGATTTGAGGAATAAAGTGTAAAAATTTCATTAATTTCTCTACATTTTCAAATCTCGTGGGATAATCCTTAAAAAGAGACCAAAGATTGAGTTATTTTCCTTTTTTTCAAAATTTTTGTAAACTAACCTTTTTACATAAAAAATGGTTCTATCTTTTAAGATACTAAACCGATTTTAATAAATTAAAGACAAAAGAAATCCAAAATAACTGTGTTTTAATACTGTAAAAAAGGATTTGAGGAAATTGTACTATGTTTGTTGATATTTAATAATTATATCGCCTACAAACGACGAGTGAAAACAAGGTGTAGCAATAAGAAGACGAACAGCTGACGAAATCGGAAAACGCATGCGCGTAGCATGCAGTATTTCTGCTTGTTGCCACGCCTGTGTATACGTGTTCATTTTAAGCGACAGAATTATTAAATATCAACATAGTACAATTTCCCCAAATCTTTTTTTACAGTATTAAAACATAGTTGTTTTGGATTACTTTTGTCTTTGATTTATTAAAATCGGTTCAGTATCTTAAAAGATAGAACCACTTTTTGTGTAAAGAGGTTAATTTACAAAAATGTTGAAAAAAGGACAATAACTCAATTTTTGGTCTCATTATAATGAATATTTGTTAAAAAATGTTAATGAATACATTGAAATAGACAAAAATAAAATAATTTGCATCTATATTCAAAGTTTTGATATATTGTAAAATTCTTTATTAATAAATTAGCATAAGTTTAACCTAACTTTCACTTTCTTTTACCTTAAATTTCTATCATTTTTCTAACAAAAAGATATTATAATTATCATTCCAATATATAATTACATATTTAAAAAAAATCCTGATGGGAAACTATATAGGAAATTATATAGTTTCCTGTCCCAAATTTCCATATAGTTTCCAATATCGGAATTTTTTATAGGATTGTGTAACACTCGTTAAAAACGTATTATGTAAATAGAATTGTGTTAGACTTGATTTACGCACGCGAATTTTTCTTGATACTGCAAGCCTTTGGTTACTTGAGTACTTGAATACTGTGCTAAAAATATTACCAATTTGACGTGTATTTTCATCAGCAGATCATTATCAGCATGCAGGTTAGGAAAAAGACATCAATAGTAGATGTTTTACTTCTTTCAAGCTTCACTTGAAATAGTTTGCTCTTCTCTTCACTGTTTTTTACAATAATTGAAAAAAAAACATGAGAAAAGACCATCGGTTTGCAAAAGAGGTTAACTTCAAAAATTGGAGACTAAGAATGTGAAAAACTCGCACATCTCGTAAGAAATACAAAAGAGTATACGTAAATATACGTAAATAAAATAAATATTTATGTAGTCCCTAACTTTGGTGTGTGTATTTAAAAACTTGATCATAACAGGTTTCCTAACCTTTTAATTACTTTTTTCTTAATCGAAAAACCTCGTAACTGCACTTTTGGTTAAAAGCTCGGACTAAAGTTACTTTTTATCAGGAAAACAAATTTAATTTGGTTTTAACTCATTGCACATGAAACCTTTATCCAATCGAAATTCAATCCAATCCAAATTCAATCCAATCCAATCCAAATTCAATCTTAATTAAGATTTCGAATTTAATTTGTTTCGGTAATTCTCCTTATATGTCCTTTTTTTGTAGTATAGATATATTAGTTATTGATTATCGATGTAGGAAGAGAAATAAAATAATGTTTCCCTATAAGGAGGCAAAATACAATTTTTTTGTATTTTTTAATCATTTCTTTTAACTGCGACGTTTCGACAGCCTAGCTAACTCTAATTGAAAAAAATGCCAAAAATATGTTTTTTATCTTCCTAAATCGATAAACCATAAGTAATATTTAATTTGTTTATATTCGACCCGAATAAAGGACAAATGAAGTTTAATGGGGATAAAATTTAGAACAGATTTGGACCAAATTAATTTTGTTTGCCTGCCCAGTTAGCACGCAAACTTGCGATGTAAGGTTTGCAAGATTACTGTGCAAGCTTGCTACAAGTTTGCTGTAAGTAATGAAATGTTCTCAGTGCTGCAAGCTTGCACTGCAAGTTTCAAACTTGTTTTAAATGTTTAAAACTTTAATAGCTGCGCAGTAGTTTTCTATAATAGCTACGGCTGCGCAGTAAGTACTTTTCACCTCCCAGACATAGGGTTTTGTATATCTTCAAAATTAGAATTGTATCTCAAATAAAAAAATTGGCAAGCTTACACTGCAAACTTGCAGCAAGCTTACGAGCTAACTAGGTGGGTTTCTATATCATGAGATAGCCATTTTAAGAATGCACGTTCGATTTTCTTTGATTTGGGCCGATTTTTTGTCTGCTCACCTCAATAATAATTTTTTGTTTGCTACTTTTTTGCATACGCAAAAAAGTTTCAGAGGTTATTTAAACTTACAATCTTTGGCTCCTCTGCGTACGACTTAAAAAATTTGTTAAGACTTAACAAAAGTTAACTAATAAAAGCGATAAGAAAGTTGCCTTTTTTGAGATTTATACAAAACAGAAAATTATTGTACCTGTAATAAATTAATCTTATAAGGTTACAAGCAGAATTATTTCCGATAAAATTATTTAATCGAATTTTTCAAGATTTTTAACATGTACAGTGTCACGCAATAATATTTGCCCACTCTACAGCTCTTGCAGGCAATGTAAAAAGTATTTTAGGTACCTCGGTTTCTACTAAAGCTAAAAAATTCGATAATAATTTTAAAACTTATTCTGTCTATTTTTACGTACATTAAGAAACAAATTAAAACAGAATTTTAAATCTCTTAAGCAATAAAAAACCGACTTCTTTCATTTATTCGTGTTTTACTAAAATTTGAACTACTTTTGCAAAAATAATTACAAACTGATTTCTCCTATAATCAAAGAAAAACTTAAATTACGTCCATTAAAGGCATATGATGAAAAATGACGTCAGTAGTCACGTGATCCATTAACCAGAATTTTTTTACTTTTAAAACAACGAATATATTATTTTGAAAATTATAGTATACATTCATAAAATAATATCAGGATGATATGTTCGGTGGTATATTGATAGTTTTGTGTAAAAATAATTTCGTTCACCCCAAGTGAAATATACGTATAACTCGAAAACAGTTTGGAAATTACCTATCTTTTATGAGCAGTGCAGAAAGTACGTATCTCTGATTTTCGGTTGGAAACTACTTATATGTTTTACGTTTCCTCTCAAACACGAAAATCTCTATTTTTATAAGCGTTTAAAAAGTGAAACACAATATTTAAACATAAATATAATATAGAAAAACTAATTTGTGACAATACTTAAACTAATTTATAGATTAATTAAACGTTTACATGTCCTTA
>WNHD01005192.1:0-10441 GCA_011057455.1 Ganaspis sp. Gsp50 | reverse complement strand
AATGAATGACTCATTTGCAATTTATTGAATTTTATAAAAAACCTAACTTTTATTTTTCAAAATGTTGATCGACTATTGGTTCCGTTACCTTATTTTTATACAAAATTTTCTCTGTATCAAAAATTTAAATCTATGAATGAAAAAATGCGATTCCTTGCATCGAGACGAATCGTTTGACCTATATGAAGTATTTAGTTATAAAAGTATATAGTACTAGGGGGGCTTTGCCCCCTGCGCACTTCGCGCGCCAACCGCCATACTTTGTTTTACTTTTGTTTGAGTAAGCTTTTTAACTAACCTTTTCAATTTGGTTTACAAATTGAATTCTTGATATATTTAGAATTCAAAAAATATTAATAACTTAAATTTATTTATTTATTTTTCCGAAATCTGAATTACTTATTTTAGAAATATAAAATTTTGAAATTGCTTGATTCCTTCTTCTTTTGCTTAATTTTTCTTCTACCATATCATTTACTCTATCCTTTTCTCTTTTTTAAACTAATCTTTCCTTATTCATATTCTCTTTTAAATCTGATCTTCATTTCTTATCCAAAAGTTCTTTATATAAATTTTCTACTAATTTTGATTTTTTTCTTATCTAAACGTTCCTTATTCGAATTCTCAAATAAATCCTACTTTCTTTTCTTTTCTAAACGTTCCTGATCTAAATTCTATACTAAATCCTTTTTTCTTTTTCTATCCAAACGTTCCTGATACAAATTCTCAACTAAATTCTTCTTTCTTTTTCTATCTAAACGTTCCTGATCCAAATTCTCAACTAAATCCTTCTTTCTTTTTCTAACCAAACGTTCCTGATCCAAATTCTCAACTTAATCCTTCTCTCTTTTATCTTCCAACCGTTTTTGATTTAAGTTTTTAATTAAATCTGATGTTCTTTTCTTATCTAATCGTTCGTTAGTCATATTAGCTACTAAATTACATTCTTTTTTCCTTTCTTTAAATAAATTATTCGAATTTTGTATTTTTCTTTTTGATAAAATTAACTCTTTATTTTTTTGGTATTACAGTTTATTGTAATTTTTTCCCCGATTTTCGAAATAAAACTTGTTTAAACAATTTAAAATATCATAATGTCCCTTATCAATATTTCCGGATAATAAAAGTATAAGTTTATTTTTGTTACTAAGATCACCAAATTTGTTTGATTATTAAAAATACTATGTTGAATTTCTATATAAATATTATACATATTTACAAATGCTTGGATTTCAACTACTCCCTCGTAACTTCCGTTTTTCGATATATATACATTATATGAATTTTCATTTAATAAAACTTCATTATATGACTCATCTCCTAATGTAAAAGGTTAAAAAAAACTCCAATTTTCTATAACATATGCAACAATTTTTAAAATTATTTAAATTTATTAATAAATCTAAGGATATGAAATTTTTTAAATTTGTATTGCTTTCTCTTGAGTTATGTGAAAAATAAATTTAAATTATTAATATTTTTCTAAAGTTGTTAATATTGTCTTAAGGACAATATCTGTAGCTAGACTTAAAGACATGTCAATTTAGCAATTTTCAATTATAGATGGAAGACTTGGGGAAAGATATGGCAACGTCGCAATTTTAAATTCTAGAGGGAAGGGTGGGGGGAAGATATGTGAACTTCGCAATTTTCAAGTCTAGAAGGAAGGATGGGGGAAGATATAGCAACGTCGCAATTTTCAAATCTATAAGGAAAGATGGGGGAAGATATGGCAACGTCGCAAATTTCAAGTCTAGAAGGAAGGGTGGGGAGAAATCTGGCAACTTCGCAATTTTCAAATCTACAGGGAAAGGTTCGGGGGGGATCTGGCAACGTCGCAATTTTAAAGTCTAGAGGGAAGGGTGGGAGGGGGGGAGATTATAAAATCTCAAAACAGCGGCGGCGGCAGCGGCGGCGAGATCTTTTTGTAATATAGGGAGATATAGTTGGTGATAATTTTTCAGTGCCATTCCTATATACATCGGGTGTTCCTCAGGACTTTAATTTGGGTCCCCTTTTGTTCAATATAATCTACCTATATTACAAAAATATATCGCCGCCGCCGCCAACGCCGCCGCCGCCGCCGCTGTTTCAAGATTTTAAGCTCTCAAGAGCCTCAAGGAGGCCTTCTCAGAGCCTCCAGGAAGCCTCTTCAGAGCCTCGAGCAGGTTTTCTCAGAGCCTCTAGCAGGCCTTCTCAGAGCCTCAAGGAAGTTTCTCCAGAGCCTCGAGCAGGCCTTCTCAGAGTCTCAAGGAAGCCTCTCCAGAGCCTCGAGCAGGACATTTATACTGACATTTAATTTAATACTGACATAAAATGAAATATCTACCACGAAAATGTTCTTGGTTAATTTGATTTTCGAAAAATTAATTCACTTCCCAATAATAATTTATCTAATGGCAATAAATCTTCATTAATTTTAATAATATCTTCCAAAGAATTAATTTGTAGAAAGAGGCTGGAATCTTCTGCAGAAGAAAGTAGATATTTATGTTTATTCTACTGTAATATATGTAAATATAAAATTAATTTTTACCATCTTCATTTAGGAACCCAATAAGTTTTAAATTTTGTCCTTGATCAAAATTAATTTCAGTTAGAACGTTAGAAATAGAAACTATCAATTTGTTTGTGCCATTTGTTATACTTCCAAAATACTGTGAATTTATATTTTTATTCAATAATATGAATTCGTCTCTTAAAAACCCTTGGATTTCTATCCAGCCTGTATTTTTAAGAAGTTCAGATTTTTCAAAATTGATTTTTTTAATATTTCTATCACTATTAGAAATATCGAACTGTCCTAAATCTGTAATTTTTGTGTAGTTCTTTAAAAGAAATTCATAAGGCATTGATCCTTGATTATATACTGTTTCATTTTTCTTTGTTAAATTTTGAAGAAGAAATTTCTAAAAATAATTTAATTTTATTAATTGGAATTACAAATATTCATATTTTATTATTGATTGTTTGAATAGAAGTGGTATTTTTTATTTTTTATTAATTTCTAATAGTTGATTGTTTATAATAGTTCATTGTTAAATTTTTATTAATTTATAATAGTTAATTGTTAAATTACTAATTTATAGTTAATTTATAGAAGTGATGAGTATTTGTTTAAGGTATTTTAATTATTATTTAAAATTTGGTCATTATATTTACCCTATGAGGTTTTATTATTGAATAAAAATGAGTAGCATCTTCGTTCCAGCAATTACAAGAGATTGTTGTTCCGTCATTGTTGTTTAAAAGAAATTTAAATAATAAGGATTCCTTAGAAGAATCTTTTCCAAAAAATGTTTTAATTTTGTTTACTTGCTCTACGTAGCAAACAACCGATCTATACAGATAATAATGGTTAAATAACTTCATTATAATAAATATAATATAATATAATATTATAATAAATAAAACATAATATAAAATAATAATATAATATAAAAAATAATAATAAAATGATCATATAAAATATTTTAATTAATTTCAAAATAAATAAAATGAATTCAGAAAGTAAAAACTATTATAAATAATTTTTTCTATAGAAATATAATGGATTTAAAAATAATGAATATTATTTTAGTACTTACACAAATTTATCATTATTGTTAATTTTGTTTCTTAAAAAGTCAGATGTTGTGAATGGAAGATCCAAAGTTTTTAACTTTTTGTTTGTAGATTTATCGATTGGATTATCATTTAAACGTTTTTTATTTCCTGAATTCATTTTACTTACTATTTTACAATTACTATAATTTAAAAAACATTAAATAATAAAATTGATTTCAAAACATTAATCAATGTAATTGATTTTTAATTTGACAAATAATTTCGAATGACGTTTCGAATCGAATAAATCTGAATTCATTTGTTTACTTTTAAAGAAGATATTTTCATTGTATATAAATTGATTGTAAATAAATAAATGTCAGTTTAGCTTATAATGGATTTTTAAATTTGAAAGTAAATAAATATGAATTATTTTTTAATAAATAAAAATAGGGAGATATTTACTTTATATTATTTAAAGTTTATGTGAAAAGAAGAATTCAGAAAAGGGATTTTTTCCTAATATACTTTTAGATTTTTTCAAAACAAAATTTTATATTTCCGTAAGTAATAAGTTTTTTAATTTTGTAAAATCATTTTCAAATTTTGTAAATTTAATTTTTGTTATAATATAATAAGTCTGATTTTCTTAAAAATACAGAATGGATATTTTCTAATTCTATCATGCTCACTGATATTAATTTTGATCAATGCCAAATATTAAGTCTGATTTTCTTAAAAATACAGAATGGATATTTTCTAATTCTGATCAGTTTTTAAAAGTCTGATTTTCTTAAAAATACAGAATGGATATTTTCTAATTCTATCACGCTCAATGATATTAAACATAAATATCTACTTTCTTCTGCAGCAGATTCCAGACTCTTTCTACAAATTAATTCTTTGGATATTTGAATGGATATTTTCTAATTCTATCACGCTCACTGATATTAATTTTGATCAATGCCAAATATTAAATCTTATTGGGATCCTAAAGGAAGATGGTAAAAATTAATTTATATTTCCCTATATAGAATTTTATAATTATTTGTAAAAATTAAGTAAGAATTTAGGTTATATTTTTTTTAATAATAAAAAAATGGACCTAAAAGAAAATATTAAAATTCAAATAAAAGGAGATGGGAATTGCTTATTTAGATCGTTTTCTTTTTTTCTATATAACAATCAAGAAAAACATAGAAGAGTAAGATTAAAAATTGTTTCATATGTAATAAATAAATGGAATTTTTATCAACCGTTTATAGTAGGAGATGAATCATATAACGAAATATTATTAAATCATAATTCATACAAAACGTATATGTCAAAAAATGGTAAATATGGAGGAGAAATTGAAATTCAGGCGTTTGTTAATATTTACAATGTTTATGTAGAAATTCATCATAATATTTTTAATAATAAAACAGTATTTGGCGAAGTTAGTAATGAAAATAAACTTATACTCTTATTGTCTGGAAATATTGATAACGGTCATTATGATATAATAGATTGTTTAAATAATAATTTTTTACGGAATTTTACAAAAAATTACAATAAATTATACTATGAGAAAAATAAAGTTAATATAAAATTAAAACTTGAAAATATTTTAAATAATGAATTAATCGCAGAACTTAAAAGAAAGTCTAATAGAGTCAGTAACATGAGTGAAAAACGATTAGATAAAAAAAGAAAAGGTGACATGGTTGAGAATATGGATAAAGAACGTTTAGAGAGGAAAAGAAAAGGTGACTTGGTTGAGAATTTTGATAAAGAACGTTTAGAAAGGAAAAGAAAAGGTGATTTGGTTGAGAATTTTGAGAAAGAACGTTTAGAGAGGAAAAGAAAAGGTGACTTAGTTGAAAGTTTTAATAAAGAACGTTTAGAGAAGAAAAGAAAAGGAGACTTAGTTGAGAACATGGATAAAGAACGTTTAGAGAGGAAAAGAAAAGGAGACTTAATTGAGAACATGGATAAAGAACGTTTAGAGAGAAAAAGAAAAGGAGATTTAGTTGAGAATATAGATGAAGAATGTTTAGGAAAAAAAAGGAAAAAGGATTTGGTCTATGATATGGACAAGGAACGTTTGAATAAAAAAAGAGAAAAAGATTTAGTTAGCAATATGGAAAAGGAACGTTTGAACAAAAAAAGAAAAAAAGATAAAGCAAATTCAATGACAGAGGAAAGATTGACTAAAAGAAGAAAGTTTCAGTTAATTTCAAAACTTTGTAAAGTTAAAGTAAATTATTCAGATTTTGGTGAAATGAATTATAAATGTTTTCATTGTGGAGCTATGTTTTGGTCTATAGAATTTTCAAAAAAAAGTTGCTGTCATAGTGGTAAAGTAAAAATTTCTCCTCTAAAGGACTATGACAAAAATTTAAAAATTCTTTTATACGATAAAAAATTCAGAGAATTAATTCGGTATTATAATAGTTCTTTTTCTTTTGCAACTTTTAATGCAAATACAGTTAATTATTCCAACAAAGGTGTCTACAATTTAAAAATTCAAGGACAGGTTTATCACTCGACACCCAAAACTATTTTAGTTAAAGAGGGAGAGAGACCTTATTTAGGACAGATTTATATTTATGATGATTTCGCTGCAACTAAAGAAAGATTAAAAAAAAACAAAAATTTAGTAAAAGAACATATGAAAATATTAACTAAAATTTTAAATAAGAATCCGTATGCAATCAAGTATAAATCATTATACGAATTGTCCAAGGAAAATTCATTTCCAGAATATTCTTTGTGCTTTGTCCGTAATATTCGTCTAAATAAACATGTATATAATGAACCGAAAACTGGAGAATGTGCTGCATTAATAGTATCAAAAAATGGAGAAATTCCTAATTCAATTGATTTTAAAGTTTATCCTAAAAATGTTTCAAGTAGTTTAGAGAAAGATACATTCTTAAGTAAATTGTCGTTTCATTTAGACCCTATGACATTCCCTATTATATTTCCAGCTGGAGATTTAGGTTGGAGTCCTCAGTTTAAGCAAAATTTTAAAAGTGATAAAAGATTAACAGCTTTACAATATTATTCTTATAGATTGGCTTTTCGACCTGAGAAAAAATTTAATCCTATATTGTTTTGTGGTAGATTAACGCAACAATATGTGATTCAGGCTTTTATAATAATTGAAAGTAATCGATTAAATTATCTACGTTATAATCAAAACAAATTGAGAATAGAGTGTTATCAAGGTTTAGTAGATCACATCTCACGCAGCGCTTTGAATAATTCTGCTAATTTTAGTAACAAAGAACGTTTAGGAAATTTGTTTGTTTTACCGTCTACTCATATAGGTAGTCCTAGACATATGCATCAAATATATCAAGATGCAATGACAATAAATCGGGAAATTGGCAGACCAGATTTATTTATTACAGTCACTTGCAATCCGAATTGGATTGAATTAAAAAGAGTTCTTCAAAATTTTCCACCTGGCACAACATGCAATGATATTCCTAACATAACTGTTCGTTTATTTAATGCTAAGTTGCGTTGTATAATATCAGATATTATAAGTGGAAAAATATTCGGTGAAATTTTAGCATATGTTTATACAATAGAATTTCAAAAAAGAGGATTGCCTCATGCTCATTTATTATTTGTTCTAAATTATAAAAACAAGTTAGTGAATTATGAAGATATAGATAAATATATTTCAGCAGAAATACCTGAAGATGATATTGATTTGCAACAATTAGTCATAAAACATATGTCACACGGACCTCATGATGAAAATTCTCCGTGTTTTGATAAAAAAAAAAATTTTTGTTCCAAGAAATTTCCAAAAGAATTTTTGAATCAAACTGAATTTGAAAAAAACGGATTTCCAAAATATAGACGTAGAGACAACAGAAATCAATGTTATTTTTATAATAAAAAAGTAAATGGCAAATTTGTAAAATTAGATAACTCTATGATAGTTCCATACAATCCGATTTTATTAAAAAAATACCAGTGTCACATTAATGTAGAATATTGTGCTTCAATTATGAGCACTAAATATATTTATAAATATCTTCACAAAGGTCATGATAGAGCATACCTAGCATTAAATAAAACTGACAAACCTGAAAAAATAGATAAAGAAATTTACGATGAAATTACAGAATACATTGATAGTCGGTATGTCAGTCCAATGGAAGCTGCATGGAGAATAGAAGAATTGCCTTTATCAGGAAGGTCTCATTCTGTTCTTAGATTATCGGTCCATTTAGAAAACCAACAAAATGTTATTTTTGAAGAGAGTAAAGAACACAAAATTTTAGAAAAAAATAATGACACTACTTTAACAGCATGGTTTAAATTAAACATTTCAGATAAAAGTGCAAATAAAATCAAGTATTCAAACATACCAAAATATTATTTTTTTGATTCAAGTAAAAAAATTTGGAAAAAAAGGCAAGGATTTTCTAAAACTTTAGGTAGAATGAATAGCGTAAGCCCAAAAGATAGCGAAAGATTCCATTTAAAATTGATTTTGAATAGGGTTGTAGGAGCAAAATCGTTTCAAGATTTAAAATCATTTGAAAACATAAATTACGATACTTTTCAAAATACAGCTTCAGCTATGGGTTTGGTAGAAAACGATATTCAAGTTTTTAAAATTTTTGAAGAAGCATGTAATATTATGATGCCCAAAGAATTAAGAAAATTTTTCGCATGGTTTCTTATTGCTGACACTTCAATGACTTTTTCATGTAAAATTTGGGAAAAATTTAAAAACTTTTTTTGTGAGGGATTTAATGATAATAATGAACAGAGAGCTTTACAAGAAATAAATTCAATTTTTAATTTAGAAAATTTATCATGTTCTGATTTTGGATTACGAGAACCAGAATATATTGAAATTAAGAAATCACAAGATGAAGAAAAATTGTTTTTAATAAAAAATAAAAATTTAAGTATTAATTTAATAAATCAATTAAATAATGATCAGAAATATATTTTCAACAAAATTATTAAAAATAAAAATTTATTGTTCTTTATTGACGGACCGGGTGGGAGCGGTAAAACTTTTCTATACAAAACATTAATACATTATTTTTTGGGAGAAGGTAAAAATGTAGTATCAATGGCATGGACAGGAATAGCTTCAATTTTACTTCCGGGTGGAATGACAAGTCATAGAACTTTCAGACTTCCTTTAGATTTGTCTAATGTAGAAACAACTTTTTTAAAATTAAAATCAGATAAAGAAAAATTGCGTAAATGTGATATTATCATTTGGGATGAAGCGTCAATGATACCTAAAAAAGCTTTAGAAATAGTTGATAAAACATTAAGAGATTGTTGTAATGTAGACGACATACCATTTGCAGGAAAATTAGTAATTTTAGGAGGAGATTTTAGACAAATTTTACCAGTTATAAAAAACGGATGTAGAATAAGTATTGTACAAGAAACTGTTAAATATTCGAGTTTATGGAATAAATTTAAAATTATGAATTTAAAGCAAAATATAAGATGCTCTGATCTAAAGTTTTCAAAATTTTTGTTGAGAATTGGGGAAGGTGATATTGATTTATTTAATATACCTGAAAAGTGGAAGACAAATGACATTTGCACAAAAATATACGGTTCTGTAATTTCAAAAGAAATTGATTTATCAGATAGAGTAATTCTTTCAAGTCACAATGAAGACATTTATACATTAAATCAAAAAATATTAAATAAAATTGAAGGTATTGAAAAAATTTATTATAGTATAGATTATGCTAAACATAAAGGAATGGACCAAACAGATGATGATGTACAATTAAATTACCCAATAGATTATTTAAATTCATTAAAGTTTTCTGGATTACCAATTCATAAATTAGTTTTAAAAGTAGGAGCAATAGTAATGTTAATAAGAAATTTAAGTATAAATGATGGTCTTTGTAATGGAACTAGATTAAAAATTTTAGAATTACATAAATTCAATATAAAAGTAATGATAGTTACTGGAATAAAGGCAGGCAATACTGCATTTATTCCAAGAATTACTTTAGATTCAGGAGAATTTTCTTCGATACCATTTATTTTATACAGAAGACAGTTCCCAATAGTTTTGGCTTTCGCAATTACCATTAACAAATCACAAGGACAGAGTTTTGAAAAAGTTGGAATTTATTTTCGCAGACCTTTGTTTTCTCATGGGCAATTATATGTAGCACTCTCTAGATGTAAAAATAAACATAAATTATTTATTGAAATTGATTCTAAAGAATTTAAAGAAATAAAAAACTATGTGTGGAAAGAAGTTTTTGAATAACTTTTTAGAATTATTATTTTTTTTAAAAAAAAGGTTTTTAACAAAGGGTTGTTATTAAATCAGTTGATAAGATAATAATAAAAAATAACCTAAATTCTTAATTAATTTTAAAAACATTTATTTGTATTTCTTTTATTAAATTAATTAAATTTGTATTAAAAATTAAAAAATGTATTGTATTAAATTTAATTAATTTTGTAATTAAATTTTATTTTGTAAACAAATTTTTAGTTTTAGGTGAGATGTTAGATTGGTTTATAATAAACTTTAAAGTATTTCTGAAGTCTATTATACCTCCTCGTGGTGCATCTTGGGAACAGATTCATTGAAAATTATTATTATTATAATATTCATTATTAAATATTTAAATTAAGCTTTTCAAATTCAATGAATTTGGCTAAAAACCAATCATTATATATAACAATGAAACATTTAACATAATTTTGTATTACTTTTCAGTAAAAATCTATGACAGTACATATAAAAATTATTTTATACAAGCAAGTGTATAAGAATTGCATAGAATTACCATCGACGTTATACCTATTTCAAGATTTAAGGACAGACAATGATACTAACAACAGAAACAATCTTGAAAAACAGGGGGTTGGCGCGCGAAGC
>WNHD01005191.1:0-10443 GCA_011057455.1 Ganaspis sp. Gsp50 | reverse complement strand
TTTATCTTCAAAACAAGTCTAAGTAGAGCTTAATCGATTGATTAGAATTTTCTCTATCGTGTACGCAAATTTCAAAAATTGGGTTTTGAGAAAAACGCGGTTTCTTAGGGATATTTCCGTAGAAATGTCTTTTTCGCGGCCTCGATGCACGACTATTTTTGGTATGTGAGCTTTTCGGGTAGGATGACATTTTGAAGATAAATAGAAATTTTAATGGTAAGTTTAATAGTAGACGAGCGAGACAAATTATAAAAAATAATAGAGACCATGACTAGGATCACGCGCCAGGCGGAGCTACAGTAATCCGCACATCCGCCCGGGCCGCGCGACTCATGACGTTCTACAAGTTGTAACTCGCAAAATACATTGTATTTTGATCTGATATTTTAGGAGAGTATTCTCTGATGATTGTAGTATAAGTTAAGGCTACTTTTAAAAAATCGATTTTTTTGACCCGATAAAGTACGCGCCCCCCCTTAAGTACCGTCAACTTGGGTAACTTCAGACAAATTGGTTAACTTCGGACGCCTAAAATTTCGCTTTTACAGGCTCAAGTTTGATTTAAAGTTATTAAAATATATAAATAAAATATGCTACCTTCATATTTTAATAACTTAAAAGAAAATTTGAGTAAGGAAAAATCAAATTTAAGGATGTCCGGAGTTACCCAATCTGTCATAATTTACCCAAGTAACTTTATACTTTATGCTCTTCATGTTTCTACACGTTTTTCATTCATCAAGAAAGGAGTGTTTTTTTGGCATTTGGTTTCTAAACTACAAAATTTACATTAAAAAACTGACTTTACCGGTTTATAGCTTAAATTTTATTTGTCTTGTGGTTCATAACCTCAATCGTGGCATGTGTTATAACTAAAGTTCTTTCTTTTTCACCGTTTGATTAATTGCACGGTGGCTTTGTGATATCTGAAGATTGACCCTTGATAATTAGAACTGAAATATTTTTTGTTTTGTTTACTTTTCAAAGTGTTTCTTATTTTATATTGGTGCGTGAAAGTGGTTGTGTGCACTCTAAGCTTAAAGTGGTTGTGTGCTGCCTTTTCGTTGTATCCTTTTGGATCAGTCATTATCATAATAATGTCTGAGGAAAGCCTATCAACTAAAAAATTATGCACGGGTTGCAACAATAATGTTGATGCTGTTTTTTGCAAAAAATACCAATCGTCTTATCATCCCGCACGTGCCTACTTAGACGGGGAAGCTGTCGGAGTTCATATAGGAAGTGTTGAAGACAACTTTCCCCCTCTCCATATGCAGGTGGGCCGTCTGAGACCTCTATAACAGCGTGCGAGTTTGAGCGAATTATTAACAATGCCATTAAGACCATGCAATCTAATCTTGCTTCTACTAAAGCAATGAATTATGTCTCGGTAAAAAGTGATGGGCTATCTGCTTAACCTGATAATGCTATTAGCCCTCTTGATCAACATGAAGCGTAAATCGCGGATCATGACGTGCAAATTGCTGATTTCTCTGACAGGATACTTGCTGTAGAAGGTATTAAAACTTCTCTTGAGTTGCAATTTCGGACTGTTTCCCTAGATAAAAAATCAGTAATTCAAAAACGTTTGAGCGAAATGGAGAACAAAACATTGAGGAGGGCAAATGTAATGTTGTTAGTTTTTTCTGAAAATGTTTTACCTTCTCTCCAATCCATAATTCAAACTGTTTCTGTAGCTGATATTATGCGTGATGACGAGCTGAAAACTAAGGTGCAGAATTTGTAAAAAGAATTTGTCTCTCCTGAATTAGTTGCTCAGATTCGTGTTTTTAGAGTTGGTAAAACGTTGTTGAGGGCCAAACAGAAGCCATATCCAGACCAGGTTATCTGCAGGTCAGTGGAGGATGCTCACTATATACTTCATGCTTTCCTCACAGCAAAGAAAAATCTTGCTCATTCCTCAACTTTGAAGGATCTATGGATGTCATGGACAAAAATGTCTCAGGTGGAGTAAATAGCACAGTTGAGGTTGCAACTGAAGGTTCGACGTCAGAAGGGAGAATACGTGCATTTGGTTTATCGTTAAGGGAAGTCAACGATTGTTTCAACAGCCGTGAATCAATATCAGGATCAGTAAATTCTAACAATCGTTCATCCTCTTCTGTTAGTAAAACAGCTGCCCACCCCCTTCCTTCCTATACAGCTTAGAGCCAAGATGTCCCCATGAGTAGTGTGTACTATCAGAATGTGAGAAGCTTGCGCACAAAGTTACACCTTCTATGACGATCCCCTCTCCTCAATGTGTACAATGTGATAATTGTAACAGAGACTTCCCTATTAAAAAAAAAGTGACCGTAAATGCGACCGTAAAAACGACCCTAAATAGGTCCATAAATATGACCCTTAATAGGGCAGAGAATTTGAAAAACTATTTATACCAGCTTTATGATCATATTTTGGTCATATTTAGGGTCGCATTTACGACCTTTTTAATCCAGTTAAGGATTTAATCTTATTTTAGGTCATTCTTGGGGTCGTATTTCTAATCCTATTTATGGTCACATTTGAAGTCACATTTAGGATCATATTTATGATCCAATTTAAATTTTTGTTCATATACTTATTATGAGATATATTAGCAAAAATCTAAATACGATTATAAATATGATCCTAAATGTGACCTCAAAAGTGACAATAAATAGAACTAGAAATGCGACCTTAAGAATGACCTGAAATAAAACTAAATCCTTCACTTAAGTAAAATCGTAAATGCGACCCTGAATGCGGTTGCATTTACGACCGCATTTACGACCGCACAAATAAGACGACAAAAGCGAGCATAAATGATGTTTTAAATTCGCGGACTCATTAAGGGTCACATTAATGGGTAAATTAGGTTTTCATTTATTTAACATTTTCCACTCTGATAGAAGTGCGCTGACTTGTGACAGTTCGCGTGGGGGAGTTCTTCTCGCTACACGTCATAACCTCAGGGCTACACAAATTTTATCACACATAAATTGCGTCGAACATATTTTTGTGAAATTTATACACTATGGAAAACTGTTTGTTTTTAGTGTTATCTATATCCCTCCTAATGCTTCGTTAGGTATTTATTCGTCCATAAGCAACATTATTTGGCTACGTTTCTGAATTGTCCACTCTCTATTTTTGGTGATTTTTATTTGACATTTTTATTATGGAGGATAACTGAGGATATAGGTTTGATATGCTTTTATGATTCTATTTCGTACGGTATTAAATATCGAATTTACAAAGTAGTTTTGAATATCTTAAATTTGGTTAGTTTGTATCAAATAAATACATTCCTTAATTCATCAAACTCTCTGCTTGACTTAATTTTTACAAATTATTTGAATTATTACATACAACTTACTGTTGAACCTCTGTTACCTGTCGATGATTATCATCCTCCATTATTACTTGAACTTTTAAACCTATTAAATATTTTGGAGCTGCTGTAGAACCTACAGTTCATTTTAGATATGATTTCAAGTTGGTAAATTATGCTGCCATATTAAATTATCTTAGTAATTTTATCTGACTTGAAAATTAATGAGGCAGTTTTAGGAAGTATTTTATTCTTATGTCTTCTTTGCAATTGAATTCTTTGTTCCATTGAAATGTTTTCGTGAATCTACTTTCCCACCATGGTTCAACACCGATTTAAAGCAATTAGTTTATGCAAAGAAATTTGCACATTTAAAGTTTAAGCGTTTGGGTACTACTGAGAATTACCATGCTTTTTCTTATCTTAGAAGGTAATGCAAAAATTTAACTAAACTTTCGTATAAAAATTAAATATTTTAAAAATTGAACGTTATATAACAAAAAATGCAAAGAATTTTTGGAATTATGTAAATTCTTTGAAGAAGGATCATCGTCTTCCTGGTAGTATGTTCTTTAATGATTTAGTTTTTAATGATTCAAGGAGTATTGATGATGCTTTCGCATCGTTTTTTCAATCAATTTACAACAGTAATACTTCGCATACTATGAATCCTTCAAATTTGTCTGATGGTATAAATTTGAGTCATTTGATTATTACGAAAACCAAAATAAGAAATAAAATATTGAAGCTGGATTGCAATAAAGGTGGGGGTCACAATGATCTTCCTCCTTCTTTTTTAAGTTTTGTTGCTCCTCTTTAGTAGACAGTTTGTTCATCCTTTTTAATAATTCTTTATCAGAATCTACTTTTCCTACCTTTAGGGAAAATGGAATTGTCGTCCCAGTTTATAAGAATGGGAATAAAAATGATGTAAACAATTACAGGCCTATATATCTTGCTGATACGTAAACTTCTTTCATTTAATATTTAATATTATTCTGGGGATTATGTTGCTTACTCTGGTGTTCCACGGAGTTCGCATCTCTGACCTCTTCTTCTTGTAATATTCATGAATCATATTAAATCGATTTTTAAAAATTGCTCCTTTTTTCTGTCTGCAGATGATTTAAAATTCTATTATAGAATGTCTTTTACGGAAGATAAAGCATCTCTGCAGAGTGATCTAGATGATTTGCGACACTGGTGTTTTTTATACAAAGGGTCTAGCGGGGTATGTATGTAAAAACAGCCTTCGCTCGAATCACCTTTAAATAAATTTCATAGTTTAGTACCAAAAAGATACAAAAGTTTTTAAAATAGTAACCCTGAAATACCATTTCATTAAAATTTATAGAGGTTTTTCAAAAAAATGAAAAATGCGTTTTTTCAAAAACAACTGAACCGATTCTAATGTACCAAATTTTTTTTTTAATATAATCATTAAAAATTTACAAAAAAATTTCAAAAATTTTACTTTTTTAATTAAGATAAATACAGTTTTCTTTGTCGCTAGGATATCTCAAGAACTCTTTGACTGATTTTAATAAAATTTGGTATGTTTATGAAACTTCTAAATATTAAGATTTGTGTGCAAGGATTTTTAGAAATCCTAATGCAAAATTTTTTAAATACATTTTTTCATTAAAAAATCCGGTTTTTTGCATAAAACGATTTCCCTAATTGAAATTTAAAGTAAGTACTGATAAAATTGTATTCCTTGCATCGAGACGAATCGATTGACTTATATAAAGTCTATATTTTACCAAGAATTGGTTTGTAAATTAATACCTGAATGTTGAAATAACCACTCTCGTGTTTACTGTCTAAACCCTCCACTGTTTTCTTGAACCTCAAAAAACCATATATTCTTTATCAAAATTTATTAGTTAAGAAGTTTTAAAATTTAATTTAATTTGAAATCTTAATATAATATAATAATGAATAGTGTTTACCAATTTTGATTTATTACAAATACTGTTTTGATTTAAACTTATTGTATTTTTTTAACCTGAAAAAGCAGTGGAGGTTCTAGACAGTTAACGCGAGAGTGGAGTTTTTAGAGGGACAAAGCGAAAGTGGTTATTTGAACATTGAGGTATCGAAATGACAATTTTCTATCATTTTTGATATTTAAAATCCAATTCTATGATACTCTCGTCACCAGGATATCTCGAGAACGCTTTGACCAATTTTAATAAAATTTTTTGTAGTTTTTATACTCGTGAATTTCAAGATTGATATGCAGGGATTGTTAGAAATCATCATTCAAATTTTGAGTCCATTTTTAAAAAAAAAATCCGGTTTTTTTGCATAAATTTTTTTTTCTAATTAAAATTTTAAGTAAGTCATGAAAAATTTGGATTCCTTGCTTGGAGATGAATCAATTGACCTATATTAAATCTATATTTTATCAAGAGTTGATGAAGTAAATGACAATTTTCTATTATTTTTTACATTTAAAATGACTTTCTATGATATAAATTCTTAAATTTTGATTTTTTAATGACAGTTTCTCTTAAGAAAAAATGAATCGATTGGTCTATGTAAGAAACATATTTTGCAAAGAATTATTATAATTAATAACAATTTTTTATTTATTTTTTAATTTAAAATTCTATTTATTATCATAACCTTTAAAATCATCATTTTTTGTGATTGTTTCTTAAAAAAAATTATTTATTATCAGTAGAAAATGAATCAACTGACGTATATAAAATTTTTATATCTCCAGAAATTTATGGAAAAATTGTTACTTTTTAACTATTTCTGAAATTTAAAATTAGATTTTTTATTATAACTTTTAAGATTATCATTTCTCAATAATAGTTTATTTTTAAAAACTTTTTGCCAAAAAAAATTGGTCTCTATGAGAAAGCAAAATGTTCATGAAATGAAAATAATTTTCCACTCATTTTTATTTTTTGCTATCACGCACCACTTTCAACAAGTTCATTAAACTATATGTTGAAAAGTAAGATTATAGCTTTATTTTCTGAAAATATAGAGATCGTCCCTTTAAACTGTCATATATACAAAAAAACCGCTTCCAAGTTGAACCTTAATGCTTATTTCAAATGCGTAATTTTTTGTGTTCATCTAGAGAACGCATTGCTTCCTCATAGAGGTCAATTCAATCATCATGAGTATTTTTCAAATAAACAGTCATTTTTAAAATTTATGAATATAGAATAATAGTATAATATTCAGTAACAGATTAATAGATACATTCTTATGACACGTATAAGTCAAAGAAAAAATCTTGACGTTCAAACTAAAACTTTAAACAAAATTCTTAAAAAAATCGTGTTTTTCAAAATTGTTTCTTTTTTTAAAAGTGTATAACTTTTGATAGAATTGAGCTAAAAGGTTCGCTAAAAGTTCAATCGATGCGTTCTAGGAGGATAAATAAGATACAATATTTAAATTGAATCAAAAGGGATAAAAGAGTTACATTTGAACTTTTTATAAAAATGAAAAAAATATTATAAAAGAACGATTTTTTAAAAATTTTTAAATTCGATAAAAATATAGTTAGAATCGATCGATCGGGTTTAAACTTATATCACATTTTGTCCCCCTGCGAGACATATAATTTTTTGGGAAAATCATGGTTCTAGCTATTATAGTTTCCGAGATATTCATCGAAATATAGCGTGGACACACACACACACACGGACATGTTCTCAAAAACATGTTTTTTGAGTCCCTGGGGTCGATAAACGTCCAGAAATGATAATAACTCAAAATCGAAAATTTGGGGGTAAAACAGATCTTCCTCTATGAGGAAGCAATTATTCAATAATTTCAAAAAACCCGTATTTCTCTTAATTAATGAAGCAAAATTTTATTTTTGTTTTTGTAAATTTTCTATGATTATATCAAACAAAAAAATTTTGGTCCATGAGAATCTGTTGAGCCATTTTTGAGAAAAATGCATTTTTCATATTTTTTTAAAAACTCTATAACTTTTTAAAAAATGATATTTCAGGGTTACTATTTTAAAAACTTTTTTATCTTTTTGGTAATAAACTATGATATTTATTTGAAGTTGATCGTGCGGGGGCCGTTTTTACATACATACCCCGCTACACCCTTAACCCTAAATGTTCAAAAGAGTTCTATTATTTCTTTTACTAGAAAAAGGACTGTTTTAACCTTTGGTTATTTTGTTGGATTGATTAAATTAAAGAGAGTAACGAAGATTCGTGACCTTGGTGTAATGCCGCGGAGTGACATGTCTTTCGACGATCACATATTCTTTACATGTGATAAGGCCATGAAATCCCTTGGTTTTATCCTTCATAATTCAACTTATTTTCCCTTATGAAAAAAGTACTGGAATAAGTACTGGGTTGAAGTACTGGTTAAAGTACTGGAATAAGTATTAGATGAAGTACTGGATTGAGTACTGGAAATTCCAGTACTAAATTCGCCATACAATGTTCAAAACTTTACTTCATGCGCACTAAATTTCTATGCTATTTACGTCTGCGCAATACTTTTTTTTATTCTAGAATAAATGCGTAGGTATACAGTAAACACACAAAAACTACAATTCACTGTAGAATACAGTGTTTTTAAAAAATTATTGCGCGAATTTAGTACTGGTTTTTCCAATACTTATTCCAGTACTTATTCTAATACTTAATCCAGTACTTAAACCAGTACTTTTTCTATGTAAAACCAGTACTTATTCCAATACTTAATAAATACTCATTTCAGTACTTTTTTACATAAAAGTTAATAACCTCTAAGTTTGAAAAGTCTCTATTTTTCCTTTGTAAGGTCAGTATTAGAATTCGCCAGTGTTATATGGTGTCCTTATCAAGAAATAGATACTTATTGTTAGGTTTGAACGTGTGCAGAATTGCTTTCTTCGTTTTGCTGCGAGACAAACAGGAACCCCTTAAGATGCTTAACTGCCCATCTATCCTGGAAAATATTATCTTATATTATGCCTCTCAACGCTGTTTAAGAAATTCTGAACTTCTTTTGTAATAATAATTCCGTATTTAGAAGAATGAGTAGAGAAGCAAATGTTCATTGCTCTGACATTAACTTTTTTCATCATTCCTTGTCAACATTCGTAAACAATCTTCGCAACCTTTCGTTTGACTTAAATAATAATGTAGTCTAACCTATATGTGTACACTTTATTTTGCTCTTTTGCATTTTATACTTAGTTTTAAGTTTTTCTTTTTTTCTTTGTAATAGGTACATGACCATATGATGTATAAATAAATAAATAAATGAATAATTAATATAATTGTTTGAAAAATGAAAAAATATAAAATTTCTTGGTCAAATATTAAAAAATTTTAAATTCTGTTTTTAAAATATTTGAATTATAGGAATCAAAAACCTTTCATTACGAACATTGAAAATTGCCTTCGAAGTTTGGAATTTGATTTATTTTTACTTAATTTGAAACACTAATCACAAAACTAAAAAATTTCAATTGCTATTTGAAATATGAACGTTATAAAGTTTTTTCACATAATACTCACAATAATTTTCATTTCTGAATAACTATTTTTGGGTGTACAAAAAATGTTAATTGTTGTTTGAAAAACTTTAATTGTCGAGACACGATACGTTTTTCAAACGTTTTATGAATGTTTTAATAAAGTCCTTAGAATATGATCCATGTGGTCCAGTTCGGAACGTCTTTCAGATTTTCTAATTACTTTTTCTGTCCAATGATCCAAAAAGATTCTAAAAAATGCATTTTTAGAACGATTTTTAAACAAGTGTGCCCACTGTGAAGTTGTAGTTTCATTCTTTTTTACATGTAAATATTTCCAAAAATCAACGATTTTTAAAATGTTTTATTTTTGAAAATGTAATAACTTTACATAGGGTAAAGTACATGTCATAGAAATTTTACATCATAGAAATTTTAATGACCTAATGGTATTTTGTTAGTATTCTCTATTAGGCTGTGTCAGTTGCGACGTCACAATCGATATATATTAAATTTTTGTTATAATTATTTGTTTTTGGTCACAAGGATTCCAAAAATGCAAAAATAGAAATTCTGTCTCTTTGTTCATCTGTCTGTCTGCACAAAATTTTGTACCGGAATCACTTAATAACAACTTGGCCAAATTAAATGAAACTTGGCAAACTATTTGGTATTGACGCAACTGAAAATCAACACTTTAGAAGATTGTAAAATATTGATTAGAGATGGATATTTCCATATGTCATGTATAAATCCATATGCATAACCAGTCTAGCCATTTTACTATGTTATAAACACAGTTGCTATAGGAATGGTCACCATTATAGCAACGATTGCTAAGTGGATTATTAGCATAGCAACGGTTGCTAATGGAATTGTTAACATAGCAACGGTTGCTATCAATGGTTGCTAAGTGAATTGTTAACGTGGCAATGGTTGCTAAGGAAATTGTTATCATAGCAACGGTTGCTATGGGAATTGTTATCATAGCAAAGGTTGCTAAGGGTATTGTTACCATAGTAACGGTTGATGAGTGAATTGTTTACATAGCAACGGTTGCTATGGGAAAAGTTAACATGGCAACGTTTGCTAAGGAAATTGTTACTGTAGCAACGGTTTATATAGGAAAATTTACTTTTTGACGATAACAGTTATCATGGCAATGGATATAAAATACTCTTGCGTACAAACACTGTGGATGGCGCGCCGCTAGGTGAGCTGTCCGTCAAAGGCGGGCTCGACAGCTAGTATAATATATTAATATATATTTCTAAATATATATTTCTATTTATTCTATTTAAGTCTTTAATATCGAAAATTTTCCACAAAATAAGACACATTAAAATAAAAAATCCCATACAAAAATAAAAATTGTATCTATACTATTTTTGTCAAACTTGAAAAATGAGAATCAATGTCTTGCAAATATGGGGTTATAATTTATTATTTTTAATTACAATAATTTAATTAATTTAATTAGTTAATTAAATTAATTTTTTAAATTATTTTTGATAATCAAATGAAGCCTTAAATGTCCTCTATACGGCTTGTAAGTTTTATTGTAGGACTACACGGAAAGAAATATTTAGCAATTTTTGCATGATTATACTTTATAGACTTTTTGCACGGGCATTTGCTGACCTATAAATGTAAAAATTTACGCACT
>WNHD01005190.1:0-10444 GCA_011057455.1 Ganaspis sp. Gsp50 | reverse complement strand
TAAAAATATAAACGAATCTTTGATTTAAATTTAATTTAAGTAAATAAAACAATTCCTGCATCATTCCCGCGCGCTTTAGCGCGCGTATTATTTGCTAGTCTTTTAATATTCAACCGATTCCTATTGTCAATAAAAATTTAAAATCAATCATTAAACTTGGCAAAGACTCTGTGGATAAATGGCAAACTACTAATGTTGTTTACAAGATTGATTGCAAGAATTGTCCGGCCAGATATATTGGCGAAACGAAACGATCTCTAAAAACACGTACAAGTGATTATAAGAGAAATAGTAAATATGAGGATTCAATGTTTTATGCTCATCAATCAAAGTTTAGTCTTGAGTTTGATTGGGATAATGCTATTATTTTGCAATTCAAAAGTGATTAAAAAAACGCCTTTTTTAGAAATTGTAAGGAATTGGAATCTTTAGAAAAATAAAATTTAAATTCTATATAATTTCAATGTTCAGTGGCTGATTAATTATTTTAATTAATATCGTCACCTCTGAGAGCATCGCCGATGACCCAGAGGTAGTATTGTATTTCTTTTATTTTTTTTGTGTGGTTTAATTAATTAAAGATCTTTTTGTTATTATTTTGTATTTTTCTCGTGATTTTTATTCAGAATGGCGATTTTTTTATATAAAGTGATGAGACTTGAAACGAATTATGAGGAAGGCGATTAGGGGCGTTGGAGTTGGACCATCAAAAAGAAGTATAAGGGTTTCCCAGATGTAACATGGGCCCAATTGAATGACGAAGGGGAACAGTCGTAAACTCTGGAGGTCATGTCTTTTCTCCACCGATCTTATTCGTGAACCCACGCCAGCACTATGAAATGAAGCCCACTATGAATGAATTTTTTTTTTTAAAAAAGGATGAGTTTTTAAATGAACATTAATTTACGTCTGCAATCTATTCTCTCTCGTTTCTTTATTAATTTGTATTTCTCGTTTTTTTGTTTTACTTATGCTTTTATCTCTTGTTCTGATTCCTTTTTATTATCTCTGTTTTCATATTTTCTTTTTATAATAATGTACCTCGAATATAAATAATTAAACGTGTGTGCAATGAATGTGTGACTCACGACGTAGGTTTTCCGTTTGATTATTTATTTATTTATCTATTTTTTCTAAATATATTTTGATTATTTATGTTATGAAATTGTTTCTTTTTACACTCGGACCTCCAAGCAATGCGTTCGCGCTTTAGTGGGATAGTACTATTTTTAGACATTCAGCAGGGACGCATTCCATTATGCTAATGAAACAATTTAAACTGTTTGCGCATGCTCGAGCTAGATTGGATAAAACCCATTAACATCTGCGCGCGCATGCTTGCGCATATTGTCTCGCGCATGCTATCTAACCTCACGCATACTATCGCATTCCTCGAGTACACTGTGCGGCCCTACGTCGCGAGCTTTCAAGGTTAGTAAAGCAATAAAAACGCATTGGTTGGAGGCGCATTGGTCGGAGGCGTATTGGTCGGAGGTCCAAGTATATTTGCTTGTTCTTATTAAAATCAATGTATATTTTATTATCTTTTCGTTCAATCATTTGTGTTCTTTTTTATTAATTCAATACATTGAATTATTTTATGTTACAAATTTAATTCTATAGAAAGAAATTTGTTACAAAATGTTGCATATTAAAAGCAACAAACATACTATTAATAAAAGATCCGATATAGAGTTTCTCAATAAAATTTATTTTCCTTTAAGCTCTTGACTTCTCTTCTTCCTTTCTGCTTGTTGTTGTCTTTTATTTATTGTTGTTTATTTATATTTGAGTTCATTGATTCTTGCTTACCAAAAATCGTATTGTCATTTCTGTTACTCTTAATTTAGTCTCGACAAGATGCTTTTATGATACGGAAGCACTAGTTTTAAATCGAAAAATAGTTTTATAAATTTCGACTAGTTACTATGTAACTTTTTATTATTGTTTGGTAATTTTTATTTATATTTTTTAATTTTACTAAAAATTGTTAATTTTATAATAGTGTTTTAATCTTGGTGTATTGTGATTTTCAATAAATCTACCCTGATGAGGATAACGAACCAAGTCATCAAAACGTCGTGACTTAAACACAAAAAACCTTTGTTTTTTGTTTGTTTTCATATGTACCTCCTTTGGAACGAATTCAATTACTTCAAATTATCAAATTCGGAAGGGAATTATCAATTTTGATGAAAACAAAGTATCAATTTTTTCATTCTATTAGTACTAATTTAATTTGACCTTTTTTGTGTATTTTTTTATTTATTTTATTATCCCTTTATGTATACCCATTCGGGTTTTTTAACATATTAACCCCACAGTTCTTTTTCTACAAGTTCCCATCCCTTGCCCCCCCCCCCTAGCTTGCGTCCGTAGCCGACTTTAATTAGAATTACTCGTATTCACCTGGCCCTTTCTGACTAGAGTTAAGGAATACTACGGAAAACCTTAACTGAGTAAAGCCGATTTATCGACAGTTGAGTCTTGGATTTATGATTCCGAAGTCTCGAAATATCACACAAACAAGTCCTCAACGTCAAATCGCCCGCTCTAAGTACCTCACGTTCCGGAAAAAAACCCATGGCCAACGGGCGCGAACCCTCGATCCGCTACCGCAAAGCCCTAGGCATTTTCCAACTGAGCTACTCAGTCGGTACCTTTTTTGTGTATTTATTGCATTTTATATTTAAAATTTTTAAATGAATATTCTTAATTTTTATGAAAGTGCGAACTAACATTTGAAATTTATTTTGAAATAAATAATTAATTGATTGAGTCTTTGCACAGTCAGTCTATAGTCTTCTAGAGTCGTGGGTCGGTCTTGTTGAGCAGTTGTTACATTCTCATCAATAATGAGAGTGCATTGTTAAGTAATAATGATGCATAAAATAGCTGATCTGTATTGTTGCTTGAGCAGTAATTGTTTTGTCCTTATTGATATTTCTGTTATATCAAAACATTGATATTTTATTTTATTTTAATACCTCAAATAGATATTAACTAATACCTCAGTTTCAGAGAAAGACGCCATCAAGTCTTCCAATTTTGCAGGTGGTCCATTAACCGGGGACTTGGCTGGGTAGACCTTGACTCCTCCAGTGGGAAAAGGTTTAGGTCCGTCGCAACTTTTGCTGGACTTCTCAAATTTGTAAATCGTTTCCTTAGCACTTGTTGACTGAACTGGAGGATAGTAAGTTCTAGGTGGACTACGGGACCTACTAGAGTAATGTTCTTCAATCAATTCCGTTCGAGTTTCGCTCACAGGAGCGGCTGGACTTTGATAATACGTTGAGCTCTTTATTTCAGAATGGTCAGTAAAATCTCCAGGTCCTCGAGGTCCGTAGCCATTAATATCTGAGTATTTATCTCTTCTAGTTAAGCTGGAAGTTCCAGTTGGAGATGGGGATCCGTGATAAATAGTTGTAGTGTTGCTGGATGTTTGATAGCCTGGACTTGTCGGCCTGTAACCGTGACGCTCTTCTCTAAAATACTTTTCCTCGGCGTGAACAGTTTTCGATTTCACGGGAACTTCGATCGGAGAATACCTCACTGGACTCCCAGAGCGGTAACGGCTCTGATCCACCTGTAGGAATTTCGGTTTAGTTTTAATTTTCAGAGATTTATTTTTAATGTCTGTATTTTGGCTGTATTTATTTAATGTCTGTATTTTGGCTGTATTTATTTAATGTCTGTATTTTGTCTGTATTTATTTATTGTCTGTTTTTTAAGAAGTTGAGGAAATTAGGAATTATTTGGAGTCGTGGTTTTTACCTCATAAGTAATGGTTTTCTGGATCGCGGAGTCTTTTGGAGATGAGTAAGTGATGGATTTGTCCATGTTCTTTGACAAAGAACTGCTACTGTTCATGTAGGAATCCGGAGCCCCAGGAAGCTCGTAAGTGTAGGTTTTCACAGTGGTTGTTACTTTTGTGTTAGGACCGGGTGCCAAATTTGCTGGAACCGCTGGTGTTACGTCTTCGATCACTTCTTGGGACGAGCTTGTCAAAGTCCTTGGACTCGACCGATAACCTGGTGATTCCAGAAACGGTTTTTTATCAGTTTTAATTATTGTAAAATTTCCTTTTTAGAATCTTGTGTTCTCTTTTAACTTACAATTAGAAAAAGTAATATTGGTGTTTTTTTTATAATCAATAAATAGAAAAATGATTACTTACTCTCTTTATTTTCTTGATAGAAAACATCTTTCTTAGTGGAACGAATGGGAGATGGTTGTCGAGTCCTGAGACTGTTGTCGCTATACGCCTGAAGATAAAAATGAGTTGTTATGTATTTCTTACTCCAGCTGGTTAAAGAAATCACTTTAGGACAAACTTTTAATTTAATATCATGTTTTTATCAAAGATAAAATGTGTACGCCGTATCAAAATGTTTTGATAAAATCAAAAGGTAATAATTTCAGTAGGCAAACAAAATTTTATTTGGAAAACTATTTTTTGGAATACTGACCACTTCTCTGGTAATGGACCTGGTAGGCTCTGGACTATGACGACGGCTGTAAACATCAAATTTATTAATGTGGATGTTGTCTTAATTAACTGTGGATGTCGTTTATTTTTCTACTCATTGAAAATTCTTATAGGAAACCCGAATTTTATCGATTTCAATCTCGTGTTTTGTATTTAATTCTTGAATGTATGTACGTTCTAAAAATGAACGATCCTGATTTTGTAAAATTTAACAAAAGTGTAGCGAGTTTCTGTTGGCAAAAGTTCAGATAGTATTTTTGTAGTTTCCGAAAAGAGGTTGTACTCACATCAAGGCCGGGCTGGCTAGATTATCCCACGAATCTGAAATGCAAAAAAGTATGTTAGTCATGATTGTTTGATTTCCGTAATCTACAATTTTTTTTAATCCAATCTTTTATTCATTTCTTTCTATTGAAAGAATTGAGAGTATTCTTAATGCAAATAGGCTAAAATATGAATGAGACACACTTTAGTAATTTATGAATGTAAGTTTGGCTAGAGAATTCAATTAATTTTTGACGATAGAATCTGTATGAAGCAACTTTATATCGTAACAATTGGAATAAATCCACAATAGTGAGGAAATAGAGATCTAGAATTTTAAAAATTAGTGTTCCCTATTTACGCTCTAACTTTTTATTTTTACTCATCAAAATAATATATTGTCAATTCGAAAATTTGAAATGAACTGCTAACATTAATTGCAACAGATCACCGACTTGATAAATGTTCAAACTAAATATATTAATTGATAAAAAAAACGTCACAATATACAAATTTCAACACTATCGATTGAATAATTTAAAAATCCTGCTTGAGAATATGTAAAAGTGAATTTTATGTTTCAGATGATCCAATAATTTATTCCTCGAATCAGGGAGGAGAGGGACCTCCAGAAAGATTACTTCCGGTTTACATGCTGATCCTCGAATTGAATGATTTGAAATTTGCCAAACCATAATTTGCGCCACACCTCTGGTTGCCAGCGATACATAGACAGTGTAGTTGATTCGTTTGAGCAAATTGTTTAGCAAATGTTAAATCATTCAATCCGAGGATCAGCAGGTGGACCGGAAGTAATTTTTCTGGAGGCAGTACGTTCTTCTTTTTTCTCTTCCTCGATTTGTGGAATAAATTATTGGATTATCTGAAACATGAAATACGTTTTGACATTTTCTCGAGTGTGGAAAATTTTTTTTACACTCGGATTTTTTAGTAGGGCCCTTGTATGCTTTTTTGGCAAAGTAATCGTTCGACTGTACTTGTGGTACAGGAGATTTTTCAGATGTAGTAAATTAGCTTAACCAAAACTCCTATTTCGTAGAAGATCTATAAATTATCATGTTGACAATTGTAGTCCAACTTAAGTCGTGATTCCAATGAAGAAGACAAAGTCTATACTATTTTGCGGGTTTAATCGGGATATCCAACGCACTAGTTTTTAGGGTATCGTGGCCAAGAGTCTTTAGTACGAAAATGAAAAGTGTTGTTCTTTAGTACGAAAATGAAGGCAGCCAGGCTGCCTTCAACACCTTGCCATTTGCTGGTTTTAAAGTTTGGATTTAGAGCTAATAAGCATAATTTTTATTAAAAATCACTCGAAATGCGATTGTGGAGCTAAAAAATGGGTTTTGTGTTGAAGAAATAGATTCTAATACCTTTTGTTATGGATGTCCTAGGATATTCTGAGGACATTTTTAGGATATCCTAACATATCATCGGATATCCTTTTGCTATGAGGGTTGTGACAAAATAGAAAAAACCTAAAATCGATTATTAATCGTTTATAACCTATTTTTGCCGAAATTTCTTTTATGACCCTATAGTTTAAGATCTTATCAGTAGATTATTTCTAGAAATTTTCTCTGGGATGATGCTTGTTTTATGGTCGTCCCACTCTGGTGATTTTGCATTAAAGTCACCAGTGATGAGTACATCCAGTCTGGATTCTTTAAGGCTTGTTTTCTATATCGGTTTCGAAGTCTGTCGGTGAGTCATTAGATTAGAAGTAGCAATTCATATGTCTGCAACTTCCACCCACATAAATTTACTTCTCCAGGAACCTGTTAACCCGCAATTGTGGATAACACAATTAAATTTTGTTTTATGTACAGTCAAGTGCGAAATGAATAAGCTATGTTATTAAAAACATAAATTAAAAGTTAAGTCACTTTTTAAGAAAAGATGGTTTTTTCCAAGCATCTAAACAAGTATTCGTCTGTATTTTAATCTCATAGTTGTTTAATTTTTGTGCCAGTTAAAAAAATGTTTCGTTTATTGCAAAAATTTTATTTGAAAAATAAATGCTAAGAGCAAGTGATGGAAAATGACGTCAGTAGTCACATACCCCATAACAAAAAAATTTCCACCGTTTTACTCATAAAATATTTTAAATATAATTTCGAAAATTTGTAGACAGTTGAAAAGCATTATCAGAATTGTTTGTCTAGTGTTGGTTTACTAGTATTTTTGTTTAAAAAAATTTCATAAAATTATGAACTATTATTATTAATAGGAAACAACCAAGTGAAAAACACTTGTGTTATTTAAAAAACTATTATTCTCCAATTTTGTGAAATTATTTTTAAACAAAAATATCAATGAACCAACACCAGACAGATCATCTTGATAATATTTTATGAATATCTACCAATGTCCATGTTTATTATTTCAAGAGTAAAGTAGCGGAAAAGTTTTGGATATGGGTCACGTGGCTCATGACGTCATTTTCCATCACATGCCCTTCAGTAAGTAAGTTAATATTTTTTTTATTTAACAATTTAATTTTTTTATTTCATTATACTCTAAATTAATTGAAACTATGAATTACTTTCTTCGGAATTTTTAACATTTTCTCAAACAGAAATTTTGAATAAATAGATTTATATAACTTACTTATTTTTTAAAAACAAAAAATAATTTTGCAATTTATTAGAAATTGATTTAAAAAATACTCTTCAAGTACTCAAAAAGTTAATTCAAACGAACTCTAATGTACAATTTAGCACAAATTTTTTATTATTACTGTTTTATGAAGCAAATTCAGGAGAAGAAAATACTATATGATTATTATATTATTATTATTATTTATTATTCAATTTATTATTTTATTTATTATTTTATTTATTATTTTATTTATTATTATTGTTCTTTATAGCATTATCTATTATTACTCTATTAAGAAAGACATTTTTTCTATTTACTTAAAGTCCAATAAAAGTGAAATTGTTTAATTTTTGAAAGTAGGTTAAGAATATTTTCGCGCAATGAGATTTTCGTACTCATATATATTTTTAGTGATCATGTATCATTTTGGTTGTGTAGTTTTCAAGGCATCACGTCAATTAACCGTACTTGCTGGCAAGGCCATTGTAAACCAAATATGGAAATACTGTCTCAATGCAAGGTCCATCGATATTTTTTAACCTGACACTGAGTGAGAAACTGATTCGTGTGCGCTCATTATTTCAACAAAAATTTATTTTTTGAAAACAAGGTTTATTATTTCTAGTTAGTATAGTAAATTATAAAAAATTGCTCAGTAAACTCTTCAAAATTTGTATATCCAGTTATGTTTTTTTTTTAATTTTGGTATCGATAAATATTGATAGTATTTATTTAAGTTAATTATTATTATTCAAACTTCTCTATAACATTTTTTGTTTAAAATGAATAGTTTTTAAACTTTTTATATATTTTGAGTTGTAAATAAACATTTAAGTAATTACAATTTTTAACATTTATGAACCTAAAATATAATATTTTTTTCAAGCTAAATGCATAAAACGTTTAGTTTTTAAATTTTAGGAAAAGTTATAAATTTTGAGTGAGGTATCTCAAAAAGTCACGAAAAAATGACAATTTCACGAAAAATAAATACTTCCTTTATATGAGAAAGCAAAATAAATGAATGTAATATTTTTGCCACTTTTATTTTATGGAAAAAAAATTCTCAATGTACACGATTAGTTCTAAAAATGTTTTAACATATGAAACTTTTGGATTATTAATTAATATTTTACTTTTAATTTATTATTATCAGTTAATTTTTATCGGTTAATTTTTATCAGTTAATTTTTATCAATTAATTTTTATCAGTTAATTAATATTTATACTAATTATTTATCAATTGACTTACCCATTGGTTTTCCATCCAAGTCCTTGTTGTAATGATAAGAAACCTGCTTATAAGCAACAGTCTTGCTTTGCCCAGGTTGCACCTAAATAAAAATTTATAAATTTTAAAAAAGTAGAAAAAATCAAATGAAACCAGTTTATAATGACGATAACAACTTAATGGTACACTTTATTTAATTTTTACAGCATGTCAGTTAGATTACTGCATATAAAATAGACTTTAATTTTCAATAACACTCTTCCATCTAACAGCATTGGATTTTTGATGACTAAAGATTTTAGACCCAGATTTTAATATAACACATTTTTAGACTCAATTGTCTTTACTACTTTTGTAATATTTTAAATTAAGTTCGGTTCAATTTTTAACACCTTTTTGAGTTTCAAGTTAATCAAATTTCAGTTCGAAAAAGCTTGACATAGGAAAAGAGGAAACTACAAATTCGCAAATTGTGAAAAATAACAATTTCTATTCATTTATTGCATTGACAATGACTCGGTTATCATCAGTTAGCACTATCACAGTTGCGATAAGGATTGGTACGTACTGAGCAAAGATGAAAAATGTTTACGAGAAAAGAGAGAGAACACTCGGATTGGTTTTGAATTTCGACTCGACAGGTGAATGAGAATATTGTGACTGAGGAGAGTAAGATCTGCGATTCTATAGCAGGTTTTATTAATCGACAAACAATCGGCTGGAGCCAGTGTATGACGTGACATATAACAGCTGTCCGATGTGTTGCGGCCGATTTATCCCACGCTTTTCTTTCACGGGACCATGGTAATCTCAATCGCCACCCAGCTTACCTTATAAGACTTGGATCAACTGTTATATTGCTATAGCTATTGTGACTTTAACAGTTTCACCGACTTTGGAGATTGCTCTAAACGAGTTTCACTTACTTCCACGAATCTCACGCATTCCTCATTTACGATTTTTTCCAATTTCCTGCACAAAAGAGCAAAGAAGAAGAATTTGTTTCAATTGAATTAGAACCGTCTCTACTGCTAGCAATTTGAATCCAAATTAATTTCATTTTGTGTTATAAGAGACTAGAATCCCTCTAATTTCATTTCGTCTTAGACATAGCTTCCCCAAGTCCTGAATACTTTCGGTACTTTTTAGCTAACTCAGATGCCACAGTGGCCGATTTTAAAAAAATCCTGGCCAAAAGTCAAAATTTTGATTGTCATAATTTATCAAAATTCTTGTTGAACCTTGAAGAGAAAACCTTACTGCTCAATATACCGAAAATGAAAAATAGATTTTTTCAGAATTGGAGGTGTAGGAGCGATTCAAAGTTGCATACTTTGCGTTGTTATGATATCTGTCAAAAGTGCAGTTAAAAAGCAATTATTCAATTGTATTTACCTAAAAGAAATATTGTTTTTTTTAAAATTGGTTTAATGGAAGGTGTTAATGAAGGTACGTATTATACATTATAGTAGTTTTTTTTTAAAAATCTTTTATAATGAAAGAGAAATGAAGTTAAACTCTACAGTACTCTTAAATTTCATGGTTACATTAAATTTTTGTAAATTGTATAAATACTTTTAACCTCCACCGACCTCTGAGACTATTTCTGCGTAGTTATTTTAATTAAAGTGTCTAAAATACATATTCATTAAAGAAATTTGCCAGATTTTGCCTGAATGAGTATAAGGTCGACATTTATAAAACGATATACAGTACATGTTTAGTGAAGGAAAAACAACAATACTGCCGTACGAAGTAAAAACTTGGTTAAGTCATATTTTGGTGAAAAATGAGTTTTTGGTATCAATGGATTCGTAAGAAAAAAACGCGTCTGATGG